>JAPYYD010004340.1:0-13203 GCA_028551405.1 Uromys caudimaculatus | reverse complement strand
GTGACTGGTGGTTACTTTTCCAGGTGCTGCAGGTCAGTGACGGCCACTGAGCTTTCTTGATGGAGCACCCTTTCTCTGTGGCATACGTGTTAAGAGAGCTAATTTCTTAGTGGCTTCATGGGGTAGAACTTCTGCTTGCTATTGCTAATAACAGATTACCTCAAAGCTTCGTGTCTTGAAAACAAGCATTGATTGGTGTGAGGATCTACACTCTGGGCGTCGCTCGCTCATCTGGACAGCTCATCTTGGCCCCACGCAGCAGCATCCCAGCATCCCCTGGCTACAGGATCCACTTCCAAGCCAGCTTGTTTACTGGTTGGCAAGTTGATGCCTGCTGCTGGTCTCTTTACACAGACAGGTTGGGCTTCCATACAGCATGTGGCTGGGTGTCAAGAGCAAATGCCTAAAGATGCAGGAAGTAGGAAGTGAGTTGCTTAAGGCCTGGGGTCTAGATACCAACTCCCAACAAGTTCTGTTGTGCTGACAAATCACAGGTGAGATTTTTAAGGAGAGGAGATGATGGCTCCCTGTGTTTGTGAAAGTGGCATCTAAATCTAGGATTGTTTTCAAACATCGAGGGTACACTCGGTACTTTGCTTGTTTTAAGTCATCCTCTCTCTGGCTTTGGGCTTAAAGGCTTCTGTCTCAGTCTCCTCTGTGCTGGGATTACAGGTGTGTACCACCATGCCCTGTCTGAGCTACAGTCACTCTGGTTGCATTTTACGGATGAGGAAACCAAGCATTGAACGTTTACATTTTGCTCACTAAAGATGTGATGTCTCCTAAGTGGCTGAGCTGTTACATCCAGCAGGCGGCCTGAGCTTTGGAATTCAGTGGTTTAGTACATCTTGAGAATTGCCTGCTTCCCAAATTTAAATTCCTACCATCTGCAGCTTTTCCACTGTACCGCAGTTGAGATTAAGTGAATGATTCTAATTCATGAATTAAGTGATTCTTGTTTGCAAATCACACAACTCTGACATGCAGGCTAGATGCCAAGTGGTCGGTGAAGACACTCAACCACCTGGTTCGGAGCTGCTGCTGACACCAGGTCTCAGCCCACTGCTCATTCCTGCTTCTCACTGCTAATTGATCTTTACCTTCTGCCTGAAACAGGCAGTGACTCTGAGGAACACTATTTAGCCATCAGCTGTTCCTGTGACATAAAACATGTGGTAGAGGAAGGGAGGGAGGGAGGGAGGGAGGGAGGAAGGAAGGAAGGAAGGAAGGAAGGAAGGAAGGAAGGAAGGAAGGAAGGAAGGAAGGAAGGAATCAGGTAGGCAGGCAGGCTTACTTAGAATTGTATAGTTAAATGTTTCAGGCTTTGTACATATCTATGTGTTATAGGCACATATGTGCTCTCTCTCTCTCTCTCTCTCTTTATATATATATATATATATATATATATATGCATTATTTAGTGATAGGAATACATTGTAAGAAATATTTCATCAGATAACAGTGCACTTATATAAACTTCGCTGTTACAGCCTCCTCTCATTTACATGACATAGTCTATTGACCCCAGGCTATAAAACCTATACAGCATATTATCCCACAGATCCTGTATACAGTTGTCACCCAGTGGTGTTTGTGTGTCTAACTATAAAAAAGAGCTGTAAGAAATGCAGTAGGAATTTTAAAATTTCATTATAACCTGTGAGGTCTCTGTTATATATGCAATGCATTGTTTGAAAAGTCACATGTAGTGAGAAGCATGTATGTGTATATATGTATGTGTGTGTGTATTCTTGAATGAGAAATAAAAAAATGCTATCTCAAATTCTAGAGGCTGCCTGATAACGTAATGAATGGAACCTTTTGCAAACTGATGAACCCAGTAGTTTCCTTTACTGCTCAAAGATCGTGGGTGTTTCCATGTAAGAGGAGAAGCAGCCCTTTGTCTCATGGGCTCCGGTTTGCTTCCTTTTGACACTGTCGTCTGCTGCTCTGGCCTGTGATCACTCCATTCTAGTGGCAGTATGGTCGCACCTCAGTCGTCCTTTCTTAGCAGCATGTTGAGAAAGCACAGAGCTAAGCATCGCCGTCGCTGGGTTTTTGATTTCGGGGTTTCTTTTGCAGGGTAGGTGACTTGTAAGCTAGGTGACTTTCTATATAAGAAGCTCCATTTTTATCCCATCAGAAATCAGAGGCAAGACATCGTCTCACCCAAATGCTGCGTTTTCCTTTACTTTGCACTCACCTGACCGTCTCCTTTCATTTGCTACTAATTTTTCTGTGGCATTATCTAGTCAGAGCAGGGGCAGAGGCTATGCTCTACTCTGTAACGGGCAGCATCCTGAATTCCCTTCATCTTTTAGGCACCCCAACTCAGGTAAAATTGATCTTGGCTTTTTAATGCAGAAAAGAGTTTCCAGATAAGTCGGTATGAAGCAGAGGCAGAGTTTATCTGAAGAAGAATGTTTTAACAGATTTTAAAACAGGAGAGACGCTCAGGGAGAAAGAGATACAGGAGAGGACAGATGTGGCTTCTCACGGTCCCCATTTGTCGTTACAGCAGACACACAGACCACTTGTGTGGGCTTGAAGCTATTCAAAGAGTTGCACAGGAGGTTCTTCAGTAGAGGAGGAGGCATTGACAGGATTATAATTAATAATGTAAAACTGTAGATCATCAGATACTGGAAAGTAAGAGGGCTCACTGTACAAAGCCTTGTTTGAGATCTCAGAAAATAGGAGAGGCATGAGAAGCAAATACCTTCAGGCCTCAAGTCTGGTTATTGTTATTTTAAAATAAAATTATCCACCCATCATCCATTCCTCCACCTATTTATCATCCATCCATCCATCCATCCATCCATCCATCCATCCATCCATCCATCCATCCCTCTGTCCTATCATCCATTCACCACTCCATCCTCTTACCCATCCATCATCTGTCCATCCATCGTCCATCCATCTCCATCCATCCAATCTGTATGTCAGCAGCCTACACGAGGGGCCCCATCTATCCCACAGGTTTTCTCTGCAGTCTGTTTTCTCTTTTTCTTAGCCACTTGTCATGATGGTGTGCCCAGGCTTTCTCTGACTTACTTTCCAGAGGCCACATGACTGTTACACTGCCTTTTCAGGCCGCCTCTGGGATAAGTTCATGTGATAGAGATCTAAAAGCAAACTTCTTTGTTCTAAACCACACTCTCACGACAGTTTCCCTTTTCTTGAGGACAGGTCCCCAGTGCTGTTATCTCTCCGTGCTCGTGAATTCCTTCCATGTGACCTGATCTCCATGTGATGCTAGTGTTCTCCCTTCTCCTCTCAGCTCCCAGCAGTGGCTCACCACACAGCAGGCACACAGTATCTGGTATTTAGATCAATAAATGAACAAATGCACAGGCCTCCAGTTTTACATTTGGACCTTGGACCAGAAATCTGAGGCCATCCCTGGTCTTTCCTCTCTTTGTGTGGTCATCATCTTAGTTTACTAAATCCTTCTAGAACTTAAGCTACATGAAGACAAGATGTTTGTCTGTCTGGCTTGGTGTGGTGCACTTTCGTCCCTGGCATTTGCCAAGCAAGATCATTTGCTAATGCAGAAATACTCATGTGTGTTTGGCCCGCAGCAATTGGTTTCATCTTCATAGAAAGATGTGCAGATACTGTGTCAGGATGCTCCTTTCATACACAGAGGCATTAGGTTGTTAGGTCATTGTTACTTGTCAGAGTGCTGCTAAGGGCAGAGCTGGGCATCCACCCCATGTCTCCCAGTCCTCACACACAACTGCTACGTAGTATGTTGTAATGACCCCTTCACATTCACATGTGTATTCTGTGCAGCCCACTCTCCTAAAATCCCGTGCCTCCTAAATCCTCTATTAAGAGACCTCATAGTTCAGGAGGTGGTCTTGGACTGTTTCAGCTCAAGCCTATGCTCTCGCCCTTTGACCCCATCTATCCGGATCCCCAGACCTGTGTACAGCTTGTAGCTTTTGGAGCACAAAACTCTGATGTAATGGAAGCTCCCAGAGCTTCGTCACAATCACCTAACACAGCCGTGCATGTCCTCTCTGTAGACAACACTGGTAGCCGCACGTTACAGTCCCGAGCAGAGACAACTCCGTCGTCCCCCACCAACAACGCTGGGAATGGACACCCGGAATACATCGCGTATGTGCTCGTCCCTGTGTTCTTCGTCATGGGTCTCCTTGGTGTCCTCATCTGCCACTTACTTAAGAAGAAAGGCTATCGGTGTACAACAGAGGCCGAACAGGAAGTCGAAGAGGAAAAGGTGGAAAAGATAGGTAAATAACCTATGCTTTTTTAAAAAACGAGTCGAGGAACGGATTCTAAATTAAAAAAACAAAACAAAAAAACAACACTTCATATACAATTCATTTCTTTAGGAGGAAAACTATTTTCTGTAGTAATCAGAGTTTGAAACCTTGCCTGCATTTACTGAATACTTGCTGACGGTTTACGTCAGAGCCTGGTAGCCTTGGGACTGTTATTTATGTGGTATAATATTTATTTCTAATTTTATTGACATTGAGTTTAACGAGGATACTCTCTCTCCACCTTGAAGGGTTAATGTGACATCCTGAGACAAGGTGTTTTGGTGATTGGCACTTACAGCTACTCATAAACCTAGTCCTTGCTGTTCCTTAGTGAGTAAGATTCTAATAAGAATAGTAGGAACGTGAAATGGGTCTCATCAGGCTTGTGGTGTTAGTTTTACTGGAGGAGGTCTAACTAAAGTCCATGTGACTGAACTTTATGTTATGCAATGAATAGATGTAGACGTAGTTCAGTAGAGCTGCAGCAAGAACTGGTGTTTCCATGTGAATGGGCGCTCATCTTTTCCACATGCGTTGATAGCTAGGGGTGGGGTAAACCCCCTCCACAGCCGTTTTCCTCACTGATATTCTATCTGGTCATGCCTTAGGGAAGTTTCCTGATGGGCCCAAGGGCTAGCAGCTCACTCTTCATCCCGCTCAGCCCCTCTATGACATCCTTGCAGGGAGGTGACATTTGGAGTGGGTCACCCATGGAGCCTCCCTGTAGGGCCCGTGAGGGAAGGTTTCTGAATCCTTGCCAGCTTGCTGGACTGTTGGTTTTTCCACCCCCGCTGACCTTTGAGGCTGTGGAACATGGGTGAACATGATGAGTCACGCTCAGTGAATGAGCAAACCAGCCCTGAGTGTTTGTCAACAGAGCAGGGCCTCCCCCTCTGCTCCTTTCTAACCGAGCAGGTTAGCTCAGCCATCAGCTTCCACTGTGACTGTCCAAACATCCATAGGTCATGGGAGAGAAGCCTCCCTTGGGATGCAGAGGACACTCTTGCAGGTACAAGGGTGTGTCGTTGTCCTACTCTGCAGTGTCTCAATCCAGTCTCGTTGTCCTGCTCAATAAATAATACAGATCAGTTTCCAAATGGCGGCTTGCCCCTCTTCCTCCACCTGACTGCCATATAGACTACTAATGCTGGGTCCTCAAAGTAAACTGAGTCTGTAAACAAATAACCAGTGCCCAAATTTAACTACTTTGTCTAAAAGGAAAAGAGTGTTTTATAAACATGGATGACTACTTACTTGTTCAGTTGAAACCATAAATCAGTAGGCCAACTGTATACAGCAAGTCTTGCTTGGATGGACCCTAGGGACGAAGGCGTTTCTTTTAATGAACCTTCTTCTGGTTTCTCGGAGGGTTTAAGGTAAAAGGAGAAGTAAGAGAAAGTGGGGGCAGATATACATACATTCTCGTATTGTCATGCTAAGTGAGTGGATATTTGATCTTGAGAGATTGCTGGACTGTCCTGAGCCTTTTTCTAATACTTTTTAAATGTGTGTTCTGCCCAGGAACTCAAAACATGTAGCAAGGTGGGGCTGAGGAATTAAAGCTAGACTCTTAGCACTGTGTGAGGGTGCTTAAACTTTCTGGAAGGTCTTCTGTGAGTTCTTGGGCTCTGAGATAAATGTCTAATTGATTTGTTGCGGGTGACCGATGGTAACACTGCCTTGTCCTCTGTCTCTCATAGAGTTGAATGACAGTATAAATGAGAACAGCGACACTGTTGGGCAGATTGTCCACTACATTATGAAAAATGAAGGTAAGGATATCTTTGTGCTTCGGGGCATCTCGGTGTTATTAAAAATCTCCTTAGAGTCAGAATTTGAATGGCTTCTCATGGCTTTTATCTGAGGCACTATCCCAACAGGAGAGTTTGCTTCTGTGGTGTTTGGTGGCTTTAGCACCGCAGAGGGCCAGGAGAGTCAATAGCTTCTAGGCTGTATGTCATGTGACTTTATAAAGCCTCAGTTTCCTCCTATGGAGTGGGAATTACATTACACAACTATGTAGTATAGCCCACGAGAGGTGCTGGATGTCATAAGGACTCGAGTCTTACCTGGTTCTTGTTTTTCACACTTAAGGACATGAGTTTGATCCCCAGCACCCTGGTAAGAACTGGGGAGTGGCGGCAAGTGCCTGTAACACCAGCCCTGGATGGATGGATGCAGTGAGCTCCTGGAGGGCTCTGACCAGTTGGTGTAGCCAGTTGGTGAGCTTCAGGTTCAGTGAGAGAGCCTGTCTCCAAATATAAGGAGATGATTGAGGAAGACACCCACATGGACCTCTGGCCTCCATGTGTGCGCACATATGAATATTCTCTCTCTCTCTCTCTCTCTCTCTCTCTCTCTCTCTCTCTCTCTCTCTCACACACACACACACACACACACACACACACACACACCCCACACACGCACTGTTGCCAGTTTAACCATTTGGAAGTGGGGAGTTCAGTAGCATTTCAAGTCCTTTCTAAGAGCTACACAAGTGGCAGTATGTTCCCGAACTTCCTCAACTCCCCACTCTGAAAGATGAATGTTTTCTTTCCCTTCCTCCCTAAACCACTTGCAAAGCCGCTTCGCTTCCTGCCTCGATGGTTTGTCTCTTCTAGGATATCCAGTGTTAAATGTGGAAACTTGGAGGAGCTTAAGCATTAGGACTTAAGTGTCTTTTTCCCCCCATATATTTTTTTTTGAGATAGGTTCAGTCTGGCTTTGAACTCTGTATATAGCCAAGGACGGTCCTGGACCCCTGGTCAGCCTCCCCCTACCTCCTAAATGTTGGGATTATAGGCCTGTGCTACTATGCTCAGCCTTATGAAATGTATTTTAAGTCAGCTTTTTAAGTGATGGATCCAATTGCTACTAAATAAATTAGGGTCATTGTTCTAAATGCCGGGGGTGGTTTTAATAGGATAATATTTTCTGTTGCTATAACGGGGTACTGCGAGCTTGATAAGCTATAAAGAACAGAAGTGTATTTAGCTCACAATTCTAGAGGCTAACAAGTCTAAGCATGGGGCCAAAATCTGCTGGAGAGGGATGAGACATGATGAGACAGAGCAATCTTGTCAGAAAGAACCTGCTTTTATTGAAAAAACTACTCTCTCAGTAATCTATGAATCCAAGAATCCATGAGGCCCCACCCCTAAGTATCATCAGAATGACTTTGGAGGATAATAGTTCTGACACATGAGTGAATTTTAGGACACACCTGAACCAGAACAGATCTTTGATCTTAGTAGTTTATAAGGTTTGTGGTACTCCTTAGCCTATTTGCTGAAATGCTACAGCATCTACTACCATCAGCACATGCCACCTTTCCATCACCAGCCTCTCTCTGGGACCTCTGTCCCCCCACCACTCAGCAAGAGCGCCCTCCTGGTCCAGACTAACATCTGCACCTGTTTTTAGCTGCGCTCTATGCCTTTAGCATAGAGCTAGTATTCTGATACGTGATCTTGCCTAGGTTTTAACACATGCAGGTAAAGCTGGTGTTGTGCTCGGTTTACAGGTGAAGGAGGGGAGGCCCCAAGGGCTTTAGGTACACGTGGGTTCGTGCCTTCTGTCTAGTTCTAAACATTGTGCTGGTTTTCAGCCTTGCAATGTTATTTTTCTCTTTCAATTTTGATAGTTTGCCAAAAACCAAAATGGACAAATACACTTAGTAGAATGGTTTTTAGAATAAGAACAAAAAACCCAGAATACTTGGGTTTAGGTCTGTCTTCCAGAGGTTTCCCATCAGGGCATGAGATTTGGTGATACTGAATTCCCGCACACTAGTTTATCACCTAGAATGTTCTCAGTTGACTCCGAGGGTAAAATTCTCCGCTGTATGGAACGAGCACCTCTTTACCCCACCTTGTTTTCCGTGCTTAGCACAACTTCAAACTTTATTTCAATTTAGTCTTCACTGTTATTTTCCCAAACTGACCCTTTCTAGATTTACAAATTATAACTGTACTCTGGACTAATTAAAAGAAATAAAAAAAGAATAAGATAAAGCACATGCACCCCGTTAACATCTTCCCATGTTTACCCCCAAAGCACATGGTTTTAACCATTTGTATTATTGACATATGAGCAGTTTCCTGCACTGTATTTTTAACTTGCCAGATGGGTAATTTATCAGATGTACTCATGATGTTTTTTTAATGAAGTAAAGTTGAGGTTTATTAGAACTTTAATATAGATTTAAGCCAGAAGGGGGACGTAAAATCAGGCTGAAGGAAAGGACAGTTGTACACACTTAGAATGATAAGCTGGTTTCCCAAGGTGGCATTCTTGCTTAGGGCTTAACCATGTGCCTTTCATTTTAGAAATCAATTTTAGCTTAGGTCGCTGTCCTTTGGGGTTTGGATATAGTAGCTGATCTGCTGGCCAGGCCCATTTTGTGGTGGTGTGCTGTCACACTGCATATTTCTTGGGTTTGTTCCCATGGGTGCTGGGAATCAAATGACTTCTCTGCAAGAGCAGCATGGCTCTAACCACTGAGTCATCTCTCTAGCCCACCCTGTGTTTCCAATATAGGATGTGTGCAGATTTCCAACCCAAGCAGTTCTTCACCTCCGAATGCCTGCTCTAAGTACCATCTGATTCACTTCTGACTCTGCCCGGGAGTCAGTGTGGTCTGTCACAGGCAAAGGGCTCCGTCTCACACCGCTGCCCTGCTTTGCATGCCAGCTCCGTTCCTCTAATGTGCACACTAAGAATCTGAGAATCCCTCAGTCCCTTCCTCAGGTTGGCTGATTTGCTAGAAAGCCTCACAGAAGGCAGGGATAGGAGGTAACATTCAGTGGTTTATTAAAGGGGAAATAACCAGAGGAGGGGAGGCCGGCCCTGGGAGCTGGGCCCGGGCCCAGAGTTGCTATCCTCTGATCACCGGGCCTCTCTGATTACCAGCGCCATCCTGACACACCTACGTCCTTATCCTAGACTCTGGTTTCATCTAGTGGCTTGTTATGAAAGACAAAAGACACTCCTATTTGACTCAGGAAATTTCACTCCGGAGATTCTCAGGGTTTTAAGAGCTCTTTGGCACACCCACACACCCAGCAGTTTTCTTTCTAATCCCGAGAACTAGAGTAACCCCAGTGCTATCTCTGAATTTACCTTTCTCTATAGATAGAGCCCAAACTGAGTAGTGTTGTGTGGTCAGCGGGGTTTTTCTGGCATTGGGTAGTTTGGAAAGCATCAAGGACTAGTAAATAATTCTACATTTTATTTCACGGGCACTCGTCATTTATAGGGAGTTGTTTTCTCAGGCCACTTTAAACAATTCTCTTTGGAATGCTTATCACTATAAAATCTGTTACAGCCAGCATGACATCATTCTCTTTGCTGTTGTTTTTTTTCCTCTTTGGTCACGTTTGGTAAATTATGGGAACGCACAAACTGGCCATTTACTGTCTATTTTATATAGTCATGTATGAGACTATACTTCTTTATTAGTTCATCTTCTGTTATTTATCATAGAATATACAGAGCTGGTGCTTTGTAAAAGCAGAGTGGTTTGCTGTAGCTCACAGTTCGGAGGATGGAGGTCCAAGATCAGGCAGCCTCATTGATTTGGACTCTGGTGAGGGTCCATCTGGCCGGGTCACATCTTAGTGGATAGCAGCATGTTGGGAGCTTGTGGGAAAGGCAGTGAACACAAGGCAACCAGGAAGCCAGAGAGAGTGCCTCTCTCCTTGTGGAGGCTAGGACTCAAATGCAGGGACTCCTGCATGCTAAGCATATGCTCGCTTGCTGCCAGGCTACAGCCCCTGCCCGCTAATTTTTATACCAGCCCTTTCCTGGGAACTAAGGGTGAGAGTGAGTATCCCAAGAGCTGTTTGAATTCTGAGGGCTGTCTTCCAGTAACCTCATCCCCTTCACTGGATTCAAAAGGTGGGACCATTTCCCGTAGCACCAACTCCCACACGGCCAGACTGCTGCCATCACGTACCAAACCTGAGGAAGAACAGCATCAAAGGGTGCCAAGCCAAGGACAGTGATAACAGCACACACAGAAGCTGTGAGGGGGACCAAGGTTTCAACGCAGGAATCTTTGGGGGACCAAAGCACTTGGAAACCAAAACAACACTCCAACCTATTATCTGAAAGAAAATTCTTTTCCTGAATCCCCATTGTCAGTCAAACGGGAAAGCGACTTGTATTGCAAGATTATGAAGTGTGCCAGAGTCAACGTGTCTTTTTTTTGTTGTATGGGTGGAGATATTATAGATTGAATTCAGGGCTTTTTTTTTTTTTTCCCGTAAATAACAAAAGCTTTTGGTTTTACAATAAAAACTTGTGCCTGGCAGTTCATTTGGACATCCTCACAGTTGTGAAGGGAAAAAAAGAGTACTTTTTAAGGAAAGGGATGACATGTGTAAATATTTCTTTAAAGCACTGCCCCCACTCACATCGATTCCCAAAAGTTGCAGTGGGGTGTTGTGATTCCCAAGGTAGTGGAAACTGGAGATCATGGGGGAGCCCAAAACAAAATAAAACAAATCAAAATGACAACAAACTCACTCTCTTTTTTATGTAAGGCAACAGATATGCCATAGGCCATCAGTGTATCTAAATCTTTGGTATTGTATTTTCATGGGAGGATGAGTAGGGGAAAAAACTGGGCGGGGCAAAAAGGAAGTCAGGTTGTAGAGCAGCAGCATGGGAGCCCTTGCCTCTCAGCTCTCCCCATGCAGAGTTAGAACGAGCTTTAATTGTCCTTCTCTGGGGACGTCATGTGATGTAAACTGCTACATGCTCCCTGTTGTTGGCTCACAGGGTAAATTGTAATCCTTTTCTTCTTTCCTCTGTGGAGAATTTATTGTGGTTAGTCATGAGAACGGTGCTTTAAAAATCAATGGAAAAGGTTAGGAGTAGGTTAGGTTTTGGCCTTGACAATTAAATAGCCAATAGAAGCTTGGCATTCACCGCAGCCTTTGGCCTGCCACTCGGTAAGAAGTAGAAACAGTGGGTGTGGGTGTGGGTGTGGGTGTGGGTGTGGGTGTGGGTGTGGGTGTGGGCTGGGCCTAAGAAGCTTGGCTTCAGTTTCTTGACAGCTCACATCCTTGGGGTTTTAAAGAATGAGCACTGTAATTCTAAATTAAGTCTTCCTATGTCATATACATTTGAAGTGTTTGTCCTGATGTAGGGGCTTCTGTAGTCCTAGAACAGAGCAAAGGCAGTTAGCCAACTGGAAAGTAAACCATCCACCTTCCCCATCCAGGCCTCTGGGAACTGAGAGGAGGAGTGAGGTATTTCACCGACAGCTTTTCTAACATGACTGCTCGTTTACCTCATTTAGTTCTCTTCTTTTTTCCTCAGCGAATGCAGATATTTTGAAAGCCATGGTAGCTGATAACAGCGTGGTCGATGCTGAAAGGTGAGTGCCTCCCTTCCAGTGGATACAGAGACAGTTTTCATTTGTTTGTTTGGATTGATGCCCTTGGTGTTGTGCTCAGCTGGAGCTGGCCTCTAGCCTTGGGTACTATTGGCATTTGAGGTTAGGGAAGTCTTTGCTGAGAGTAACGACTAGTACAAGGTAGATTGCTACACACAGCCCCTCATCTCTGCTCATAGGATGACAGAGCACTAGCCCTCTCCTTCAAAGTGTGGCAACCTAAAATGTCTCCACACAATGAAGTATTCCCAGGAGAGCATCACTCTGTGATCCAAGCTCCAGAACCCACTAGGTGTTGAGGGCAAGAGCTGGGGATTAGAAGATAAAGAAGACAGAGACTGGGACCAGGAGGAACTCTTATGGAGGCTGAGGGCTTGTACCAAGCAAGTTTATTAAGAGGCACAACTCTTAAATACAGCTTTTATGGGGAAATGGGACCCAGTCAGTGGAATGCTATCATACAGTGGGTGAAGTCAGCAGGAAGCCAATCAAACAGTGTTGCACAAGGGGAACACAGGACATGTCAAGTGCTCCACAGACGGAGCACACAGTAACCATGGAACTGGTACCCATGGGAGAGTTGAGTTATCAGGATGAAGGCAGTTCCTCCAGTGCCATTCCCCTAGGCCTTTACTGGCTCTGCCAAGCTTATTCCTGGTTTGAGACAACCTTACATCCGGGCCTCAGAGAAAGCCTTGGATCAGTGTGGGTCTTCGTAACCTTGGTTGAGAACTCTCGTGGTAAACGGTAGTGTTGGAGAAAGCAAGGTTAGTGGCTAAGAGTCAAAGAGTAGTGGGTTCAGAGCTTGAGAGTGGTTGTGTCCTGCCTCTAGTGTGTGGTTGACTGCTGTCAAGTTAACTGACCCTTCTGAGTTCCAGATCCACTGTCTATAAACCACCGTCATACCGTCATTCAGTTATTACCAGGAAGACAGAGTACTTCCGGTCCTGTGAGACCTTTATGAACCACAGTAACTAAATGATAACATGGTTAGTTTGGAATTCCTGCTGCCATCTGTCTTTGTATCACTTGTTATAGATTATGGTTGTTGGACACCAGCTTCCCCTGTAGTTACTTACAGATAACTATATGTCTAGACAATTCTCAATTTCTCTAACTAGGAACATTGACTGGGTATATGATACAGTGTTGGCTAGAATGAGGCAGTCCCAGATCTTTGCTCAGAAAGGATTCAGCCAGTGGGGCATAGAGATGGCTGTGGAAGGCCTTCTGAGAGGTACAGGCTGGAATTTTGGGTGTTCTGGGGACCAGAAGAAGGTCAACAAAGAAAGAAGTGCTGTCTGTGCCAGGTGTTCTGGGTGGTGCTGATGTAGACAGATTCTGTAGACAGGCCACCTGGGAATGGTTCGGTGGCCAGAGAATATGCAAAATGTGACAGGATGTTCAATTGGGATAGGATATTCTGCTTTGTATGTGGTCCCTGCAAAGTGCACCTAATACATCTTTAATATAAATATGTCTGTCAGATGGGCCGTGTTGTATGTGCAC
>JAPYYD010004339.1:0-13204 GCA_028551405.1 Uromys caudimaculatus | reverse complement strand
TACAGATAAAATGTTTCAGGCATTGAATGTCATAGAAAATTTTACTTCTTATAATCTGTTTGAAATTATGTGCTTTATTGAAAATTAATTTTTACTTAAAAAAGAAATTCTCAAAAAAAGTTAAAAATTAAATAAAAAAGGTAAATCATCTAAGAAAATGAGAAAACAAAACAAAACAAAACGAAAATCTAACTTATCCCCCTAGTTTGCACTATTTATAACAAGCAAATGAGCCTTATAAAAGGAGAATTATATAAAGGAAAAGATTTAGTCAAATAACTTGATTTTGTAGAGAAGAGTAAGGAATAAAAATATATGGATAGAATATCCAAAACTTATATATATAGAAAAGCAAATATGCTAGTGCTTCTCAAGATAATACTGTGTTTTACAAAAGTTGAGTTCTACCTGGCTGGGAAGAATGTTCTGTGCATCTTCAGACATCAAGCACCTGTACCAACTAGATTACATGATACCCTATCTCGGTTATAAAGGCCAAATATTACTAACATGATGCCATGTATCCCCTGTGAGTAAAAGCTCACTGTGATAGCAAAAGTAAATTATGTAACTTTAGGCTCTTCTCTTATTTTTATAAGCTTTTGCTAAGAATGTTTGTCATGTACTCTAAGGAAATAAAACAGAAAATACCTTTGTAATAAGAGAGAAAACCTACTTGGAAATAAGAATACTTAGTGTAGGAATGGTAATAAATCTAATTTCCTTTGTTTCCTATGCCATGAAATAGTCTTTCAGATCTCTCTGCTTAGCCAAACACACACACACACACACACACACACACACACACACACACACACACACACACACACGCATTTGAAATACTCTTGTTTTTATCTTTGACCCAGAGACTCACCAGTATTTTTATTTTTGTCTTCCAAAAACAATATTAAAGAAAATGAAAGTGACAAAGACCATCACATCCTTATGGTGTCTACTGTTCAACTAGTTCAAGTGTGATATCAGAGGCTGATTGTGTGTGTGTGTATGTGTGTGTGTGTCTGTGTGTAAAATAAAATATAACATCAGACTTATTTAAACAGCACTCATCACAATTATGTCTTTTATAACATACAAACACATAGTGAATTTATTATTCAATTTCATCATTAAGAAAATTTATTTCATATCATACCTTTATTTAAGAGTAGAATATAACCATTTTCAGTAATCTGAAAAGCATGGTTATATGCCTCTTAACTTAATCCCCAAGATAGTGCAGTATCATCTGGAAGCTAACAGTGGCTATTTTGCTCCAACATATTTTAAAAACCAGAGTTCAAATAATAGAAACCCAATTTCCTTTTAACAAAATGGATTAATTTAGTGGGGAATAAAAACAGAAATTGCATTTGTACTCTAATCTTTTTGTTAGTTATTTGCTCCAATTTGATACAAAGCAACAGGGCCACAACTTACTAGTTAAATATTCGGATGTAAGCTAATTTTCCCTAAGTAACTTAGCATCTGTAATTTAAGTATAATTCAAATTTACGCATAATGACCCATTTCTATGAAAAATAGTCCTTTCTGAATAAATCTGCATTTTCCCCTGACTTACATCTAAGTATTAGTTTCCTGATTATGTAACATGCTATGTTTTAAAAGTAATCTAGGATTAAATCTTTTTTGGTTTTAGAAGAGATTAATTTTAGTTTAAATTTTCTTCTCTTAATAGACTTTAAAAGAAATATAACATCAAGACAATTTCATTAATTCAGTTTCCTCTAATAGAGTTATAAATATATTAGTTTTATCAAGTTAACTGGTAATTTTATATAATTGCTAATAGGATTTTTAGTGAGATCTGATAAATTTTTGCAGTATTAAGTTTGAGAATGATAACTTCTTTGAGACTAATAATCTTCATAGTTATTTGGCTAAGTTTTACTACATAAGCCAGTGTTAATAATAAAATATTAAATGCTTGCTATGTAGGAGTCACATTTATGAATAGTTTCAAAGAACATGTGAATCATTGTGGATAAATAATCTCAATTAATATTCAAACATTCTTATGAGCTTGAAACCCTTACCTAGCATGCAGGAAAGCTAAAACTGCAAAGCCTAACTTCCCACAGTCAGTACAAAACTACGATTCAGATTCAAATGCAGAGCAAAAATGTATGTAGACTACATAATCTACAATCACTCAGTCTTCTTAATCACCATGCAAATAAAATACACAAATTCTCACTTCTCAGAGTCCTATGCACCCATGGAATGTACAGCACCTTGGGACAGTCAGCATACAATCTCACAATCCATCTGTATCAGATGAATTAGAATCTGTATCTGCTGTGTACCTGTTTCCTCGAAATTGAAGCATTTCCTCTTGAAGAAAGTCAGTAGTTCATGGGATTTGAGAATGTCAGGAAACTTGTAAGATTTATAGGGCAGTCAATGTATGATTCCTGGGGAAATGGAGATTCTAGGATGGAGTTGCCCCCAAATTTGAATAGCCTTAATATTTTATTACTTAACCTCAATACATTGAGGAGGATATTCGAATGCTTACAAGTGCCAAGCCTAATTGGAGTTAATGACAGTAAAACCCTTCAGCAATGAAAGCATCTGCACTGAAGCAAAGGAGGGACTAGATGAACAGTGCAGCTTTCAGTGTTGGGTCACATGGCTGCCTGACCTAAGCATATGCTAAGTGCCTGTCTTAGGGCTTGTTCTTTATGTCTACATATGCCGAGAGTCCTCTTTGTAGAGGAATGCCCTTTTTCTGAAATAGGATTTAGTGATTTTAGTTGCTATGATAAAATGAACTCAGAAATGTAGCTGCTCTTCTTTCTGTATTAAACAAATTTTTGTAGGAGGAAATCTAATTGGAGAGCTTGAACTGCAATCAGCGCTCTCAAAGAAGTGACTCTTATGAGAGTGAGTTCTACCCCTAATTGTTAAACTTGTGTTAACAATAAGGAATCAGGATTTGCCCTATTTCTGACTGGACCATAAATGAAAATCATCCAGGATATTGATTGATAGGGAGCCCCAAATCAAGCTGTTAGTTTAGCACCATTTATAAAATGTTTCTAAGTGCTGAACTTCTAAAGGTACAGGATCTGGAATTTGAACTTTGATTTCTAGAGTGTTAGAATTAGATTACAGAAATTTGAAATTAATTCTAGTTTTTTTGCTTCACGTGAATGGATTGCAAGTATTTTTGATCCCTTAATAAACTTTCTATGGAAATAATATGTATCATAACCTCATATGCCTCTTAAAATCTTCATAGAAGCAACAGATTGTTTAATCCAACAAGGGGAATTTCAAATTTTATCTTATTTTGTTTTCTTTTTTGGCTAATGTTGGTTTGGGTTTTAGGTAGTAGTTAATGCTAAGGAAACATCATGGTGATAAAGGCTCCTTTAAATTGACAAATACATGCTGCATTGATTTTAATTATTGAAAACACTTTCATAACCCCAAATTTAAAATTGAAATGAAATGTATAGTTATGAAGCGTCCATAAAATTCAACAAACATAAACATTAAAATCCATTGTAAATCTGTTTCAATTACGTGAAGACTTTAAGACTATGGCTAACATGCTAGTTTCCCTCAGAATTTTACTGAAATGCCTATCCCAAACTAAAAATGTCAGTATAAAAATGAAAATATATGTGTTCATTTGGCTTGTCAAAATAATCATGTAATTTAAGAGACAATTTTTGCTTCCTGTTTTCTTTTTTTTTAATTAATCATTATATTTGCATATATTTCAAGTAATATGCCCCCTCCAGGTTTCCCCACCACAAACCCTTCCATCCCATCATGCAAGGTGACTCATAACCATCTGTACTAATCTCTAGGGATCTGATGGCTTCTTCTGACCTTCATGTGTAACTACATGCATATTACAGACATATACATACATATAAGTGGAAATAAAATGGATCTTAAAAATTTAAAATACAATTTGAATATTAAATGGAAATAGTCTATGGGCATAGTGGTATGAAGAAGACGGTTTAATAAGTGGGACATTGCAAATAATTAGCAGCAAGGTAAAGATTTCAGAAGTTATATTAACCCTAAATTTTTTTTTTAAATTAAAAGTTGCAGGGAAATGCAAATCAAAACAGCCTTGAGATTCTACCTCACACCAGTCAGAATGGCTAAGATCAAAAGCTCAGGTGACAGCAGATGCTCATGAAAATGTGGAGAAAGAAGAACACTCCTCCATTGCTGGCGGGATTATAAGCTGGTACAAACACTCTGAAAATCAGTTTGGTAGACCCTCAGAATATTGGACATAGTACTACCTGAAGACCCAGCTATACGACTCCTAGGCATATACCCAGAAGATACTCCAACATGTAATAAAAACACATGCTCCACTATGTTCATAGCATCCATATTTATAATAGCCAGAAGGTGGAAACTACCCAGATGTCCCTCAACAGAGTAATGGATACAGAAAATGTGGTACATTTACACAATTGAATACCACTCAGCTATTAAAAACAATGACTTCATGAAATTTGCAGACAAATGGATGGAACTTGAAAATATCATCCTGAGTGAGGTAACTCAGTCACAAAAGAACAAATACTGTATGTACTCACTGATAAGTGGATATTAGCCCAAAAGTTTGGAATACCCAAGATTCAATTCACAGCAACCATTAGACTGAGCTTGGGGTTCCAGATGGAGGAATTGGAGAAGGGACTGAAGGAGTTGAGGAGATTTGTATCACCATGGAGGGAACAATAGTGTCAACTGGCCAGATCCCCCAGAGCTCCCAGAGACTGGACCACCAACTTAAGAATACACATGGAGGGACCCATGGTGCTGGCCACATATGTGGCAGAGGAGGGCCTTATTGGCCATCAGTGGTAGGAGAGGCCCTTGGGCCTGAGGGTATGAGATGCTCCAATATAGGGGAATTCCAGGGAAGGAATATGGGAGTGGGTGGTTGGGTGGGGGAGTACCTTCATAGAGATAGGGGGAAGGAGGATAGGATAGGGGGGGTTTCCAAAGGGAAGACCTGGAAAGGGGAAAACATTTGAAATGTAAACAAAGTATATATAGAAAAAGTTGTCTAAAATATCAATCTTAAAAGATAATATGTTCTAAGATTATTTTAAAAAATTTTAATTCACTTTTTTGAATATTCTGCCTAATATCAGACCTAAAATTCTACTGAACATTTTTGAAGAATTCATTCTCATATTTTGTTTTAACTTAAAATAAGAAAGGAATTGAAAGGGCAAAATTTTTGAATAGGTTTTTAAACACAGATATTCATTGTCTTCTATAATATTTACAGCACTCTTTAATTATAATATCATTTCAACATAAAGAATGAGATAATTAGGTCAGGAAATTAAATACCTTTTCCTGTGGGCACAGAGTCCCAAAGAGGCAAAGAAATGGAAATAGATTTCTTCTAGGTTAGTCAGGGGTAATCAAACATTGTTCTGGATGTCCAAAAGATGCATCTATACAACAATAAGGTTCTATAAATCCAGGAACTAAAGACATGTGCTAAAACCCTGTGCAAAACAAAATGAAAGAAACAGTTGTTTTTCTAAAGTACAAAATCCATTCTTCCCAAACGTCCAACAGTGTTTTTTTTAATTTATGTTGTATTTAAATGCAGATCTAATGTTAATATTGAACAATATCACCCAGTACTGATAATCTCATTCATCTATTTCTTAATTTGTAATGACGATGAGAAACAATTCAAGGCACTGATTTTGTAGGCTTGACAAAAATAACAACAAAACAAAACAGAAAACATGACAATGCTTACAAAAATAAGGAGCCCTTTGCTTCAATCATATGAATGAAAGCACAAGATGTGTTGATTCTAGGGTCCAGTGAAAGACATCAAATGTGTTTAAAAGGAAAAGCCACACAAATAGAATCAAGCTCAAATTTGATAGGAGCATACTAAAAAAAAAAAAAAAAAAAAAAATCATCCTCAATAGATAGACACACAGAACACATTACTAATCAAGAAGATTATGGATCTTGGATCAGCAAAATTAATTGAAACTTCCTGATATTACACTTGATTTACCACCCCTACAACCTCCAAGATTTTACCAAAACACTGCACTAGGACCTGGGTCCTCTGTCCCAGTGGTCTTGATAAACGACTTCCTGTGATTGTCAGATTTCACTTTCTCTGGATAGTACAGAAGACCATATTAATAAAAAACACAACTCCTGGCAAAACAGTGAATGACTTACAATGAGTGTGAGCTATTTCTTGGTATCTTCAGTAGAAAAACACTATTACTTCTTAATAAACATGTGATCAGTTACCCGATTCTAGTTTTTCCACTGACATTGAATTCTTCACATGTGAAATAGATTCTATTGGATATAGATTACTTAGTACAATAAAAAATCTAAATAAACACAGAAAAATTTTCTATCACAGGTTCAATTGACTTGCTTCCATTTCTTGTAAAACCCAGATTGATTGTATTTGCCTATTTAATATTAGTATAACATAACATGTGAGAGGAAGTGTCTTTATAAAATCATTCTATTCTTCAATAAATATGCATTAATAGTAATGCAAGATTTTAAAGACTGCTTTAAACTATAAAATCTATAATAAACATTGAACAAACAGCTCACCAAAAAGTAATAAACATAATGAATGTTTTAAAACATTCTGATTTAAACCTTGCATGCAACTGGCATTCATTTTTGAACAAATTGTAATATATTTTAAAATATATTTTAAATAATTATTTTATTTTATATTATATATGTGAGGGAGGGGCATATACTCATGTATACAGGCACCCTCAGAAACTAGATTTATAAAACATCTGAAGCTGGAGTTGCAGGCAATTGAAGTTTCTTATCATGGGCTCTGGGAACTAAATGCTGGTCTGCTACAAGAACAGTCTCTACTAACCAGTACACCATATTGTAATAGTTTATCTATAACACCTTTATCATCATAATTTATTTCTTCAGGCGACATGTGAATGTTATCTTTTCCTGAAAACAAATCATTTAGTAAACATGAGTTAAATGTGAGTGGTATTAAGACACTACAAAGGACAAATAGTTGCCAAGATGTGTGGGGAAAGGCAGGGCATAGCCTCCTGTAGGCGATTTATTGAGATGAAAAGTGCCCTTCTTCATAAATAGATCTATCCATATCCATAATGAGTGACCTACATCTGTATATCTGAAAGCAATAAATTGATACAGCTTTTTCATGAGTTAGATTTGAAAGGAAAACACATAAAAGGAGAATAAAATAAAAGGAGAATAAAAAAGGAAACTTGATGATTTTGACTCTTAAGGTATTAGTTTCTTCCACATATTAATAAGGGATAGAATGAGAACACTAAATGATCCTATCAACCTCTTAATCAAATTGAGTTTTTTAGGGATATAAGTAATTTCAAATTTTCTCTTTAACTTGAGAAGTGTTTCTCCCTTAGCAGTAGCACTTAGAGTATGTATGTACACGATATGCACTTTTTATGTCCAATGAACAGACTAAACAGATAACTACTCTGCTCAAGAGGCACACACACATACACAGTGAACAAAATTGAGACAAGAGTGAGTGGCCTTTGCTAAACAAAGAAACAAACAAACCAAGGCAGATGACACTGCTCCCCTCCTCTCCTGAAGAACAAGTCAATGTTATCTTCATAAACAAGCACACACACACACACACACACACACACACACACACACACACACACATATGCACACACACAAACACATACACACATACCAGAGAAAGAGAGAGACAGAGACAGACAGAGAGAATAAATATGTTCCACCTATGACTGTGTGCCTTGATCACCCTGTAGTTTTTTAGGAAAAGAGTCAGTGAAATCATGAAGAAAGAAATAGAGGACGTCCCATTGATATCATCATCAGTCTTTAATAAAGCATGGGCAATATAATAAATTACTATAAATGTATAAATGCCTCCACTCATTCTTCCATAATTTCTACTAGTCTGCAAATATTACCTAAATCCTAAGCATGTGAACACAATGAAAGACAGGGAAATTCAACTAATTTATTCAACATGTATTCATAGGATGCCTACTACCTGTGTGAGGGGAGAGCTTGATCTGGGTCATAGAGATTATTTGAATAATATAAGTTCCATGTCTCTAGAAAAAAATAATTCAGAATACTCTATTTAACAATTCTAGGCCTTGTGTTTGAGCCATTATGGCTACAATATAGAATCATGTCTTTGAAAACATCTATCTTGTAGTTCATATACAGAAGAAAATCTTGAATAATCTCACTGCCTTACTGAAATCTAAACTATTATAGTTGGTTATATGTATTCAGATATCTGAGATCCTCTTTCTTCTCTATAACACATATATATTTTGTTAGCTCATAAAAGACCTCTTTACCCATCAAGATAATTTCTTCAGCTATGAATCTGCAGATAATAGTAGTATATTTTAGTTAACTGACCCTCATATATACTCACAATTACAAGATATCTTATTAAGCTCTGTGTGTGTGTGTGTGTGTGTGTGTGTGTGTGTGTGTGTGTGTGTGTGTGATGAAGTACATGCAAGTACATAAGGGTAACTTTGACTCTTGTTCTTCAGGAGAAGTGCCATCTGCCTTGTTTGTTTGTTTGTTTGTTTGTTTATAAAGGGTCAATCACCTGTCTGAAGATACTTGAATATCCTAGCCTGGCTGTCCAAGGAGTCTCAGGGCACTTCTGCCCTGTCTTCTCATCCCTGACGTTAAGAACTCATAATAGTACACTCAACTTTTTGGTAAGTTTACAAAGTTCCTCCTGTTTGCAAGGCCAGCTTTTTACTGATTTAGATGTCATCTAAAATCATTATTAAGCTTTAACAAAATTTGGAACTTCAACTGTTTAGATAAAATCAGCATTTTTTCAATAGAGTAACAATCATTTTCTCTACAGCACAGACTTAGAAATAAGAATATTTTATAATTGACTTAGTGCCTGAGGAAACACAGGCAAAGTTAATTCTAATAAGATGAGAATTATGTGACAATGATAGTGTGCTTCACATATGGTAGTTATGAAATGAAATGATGTTATAAATAAATAAATAAATAAATAAATAAATAAATAAATAAATAAATAAATGTCAGAACAAGATGCAAGATCCAGGGAATGAAGAGTCCCTATAAAATGAGGAAAATCAACCACACAATGGATCGTAGTGACCCATATCGTAACTATGATCAGTACTAATAATGGGATTGTAGAGACAAAATGTAGTTCTCAGATCAAGGGAAATAAGATGTGCAGAGAGAATCTGAATCACCACGCCATGCAAACACACACTGAGGTTGCACTAAGTGTCATGTTCCAATGTGGAAGCAGTTAAATTTCATTCGGTCGAAATTCTTTTTTTTATTATTTTAATTTATTTCTTAATTAACTTTACATCTTTACAGCCTTTCCTCTCCTCCCAGTACACCTTCATGAAGATTCTTCCCCCATTCTGACCTCCTTTTCTCCTCTGAAAAAGGTGAGCCACCTGTGAGTCTCATCACTCTAACTCCTACACACAACCCACACCCCTACTTTGCCACCTCCAGAGCCCCCATATCACTCTACCTACCATACACCAAGTAACTGAAGGACTAGACAAGTTCTCTCCCACTGAGGTCAAAGAAGGGAGCGTAGCTATAGGAACAGGATCTAAAGGCAGGCAACAGATTCAGAGACAGTCCTTTTTCCAGGTGTTGGGGGATCCACATGAAGAGCAAGCTGAATATCTGCTACACAAGTAGCAGGGGTTGGGGGTAAGTTCAGCCTCTGTTTGCTCTTTGGTTGGTGGTTCAGTCTCTGGGAGCTCCCAAGGGTCCAGGGTAGTTGACTTTTTTAGTCTTCCTGTGGAGTCCTGTTCTCTTTGAGTCCCTCAACCCTTCCCCCCAACCCTCCCATAAGACTCTCCTGAGCTCAGTCTAATAATGGTTGTGAGTCTCTGCATCTGTTTCTGTTGGCTGTCAAGTGGAACCTCTCAGTGGACAGTTATTCTAGACTTCTGTCTATGTATCATTATCTGTATCATTAATAGTGTTGGTATTTGGGTTTTGCCTATGGGATGGGTCTCAATTTCAGCCAGACAATAGTTGAACATTCTGTCTCTGCTCTTTGTCCCTGCACATTTTGTAGGTAGGGCACATTTTGGGTAGAAGGTTTTGTAGTTGGGTTGCTGTCCTTATTCCTTCACATGGAGTCCTGCCTGGCTACAAGAAGTGGCCACTTCAGTATTCATTTGCCCCACTGCTCAGAATCTCAGCTAGATTTGCTCCCATAGACACCCTGGGGCCTTCCTGCCTCCCCATCCCAGGTTCTAGAGATTCCCATCATCCCACAGAGCTGATTTCATATCTTTCTTCTATGCTCTCCCTACACCTGATCCCCACAGACCTACTCCCCTCCCTATTCCCTCTATGCATCCACCTCCAGTATCTATTTTATTTCCCCTACTGAGAGAGAATTAATCCTCATTTGTTTGGCTCTCCTTGCTATTTGACTTATTTGGATCTGTGGATAGTTCTAGAATTCTTTAATCTTTTTTCAGGGACCCCAGGATAAGGAGAGGCTACCCATCCTCTAAAGTATAATCATTTTTCCTTGCCTTTCAATTTTGTTTCGGAATGCATCAATCCACCTTGTCCAATATTGTAAGTTTTGTTTCCCCTTGCAAGCGCCTTCCAGTTTTAGTTATCCTGGCAACAAATGGACCAAGTATCCTTGAGTAAACCCTCTGTTTCAGGCTGTAATTAGTCAAGGGTCTGTCAAGACTTTTAAAGGTCTTCTACTGCTACAGCATCTGATAATATCTGTATCCTCAGATTTCTCAGAGTGCCCACAGTTGCATTTTACAAAAGCTGCCTCCAAGAAGCAGCAAGATCCTTGAAAATTTTTCTAAGTACAAAATTCTCTGAAAGATCCAAGTGCTAGCCAAAAATCTTCCAGTTGAAGAGTCTGCTACCTCTTTCTCGAATCTGTATTTATTCTCAGGAATCTCATGGAAAAAAATCACCATGGGAATAAAATGACATTGTTAAAAGAGCTCTCTATTTTATACTCAGACAGAAATTTAACAAGAATTAGATAAGAAATTTTCATGAAAGCAATAGATATGAGTAAAGAAATAACTAAAACACAGTTAAAATATGTTTTATTGAGACATAAAAGGCATGGACTATATTTAACAAGACTTACAATCATGTGAGCAGGTAAGTATTAGTACTTTTTTGTTTTGTTTTGTTTTTTGGGGGTTTTTGTTGTTGTTGTTTGTTTTCCACTGAAATAACTAGTAACAAATTGAGAAAGCAATTTCACTCCTTCTTAAATGGCAGTAAAAAAAAAAACTATTTGAGAAAATATATTCCTCTCCATGGACATAATTTAGACCTCCTCTCAATCTGTGCAACTATCCTTAATCTGGATTATTCTATTGACCTCTCTTGGATGATTGGATTCATACAATGGTGTGGGGGAGGCAGCTTACCTTAGTTAGCATTTAAAAGTCATGAATTACCTAAAGATAGAGTCATTAAAACAGATCCTAAGGGGAAAACACTTATACTTGACATTAAACTTATTCTTTCTGTGAAAGAAAATAAATTCAGCTCTAGGCATTGATTTCACAAATTTCTGTAAATGATAAAGAAGCTTCTTCTTCTACTTAACACCATATAGCAAAAATGAAATGTTAAATAATGTATTACATGGAAAAATATAAGTAAAACTAACTTGTATGCATGAGTAAAATAACCAAGTATTATACCATAATAATGATACACAAAATAATACACATTTCAAGAAGCTATTAATAACATTGTCATGACAAATTCCATTACAAAGACAATATAAAGATGATTTGTCTGTTTCTTTGTGTTTGTTTTGTTTTGATTTTTTTTTTTCTTAAAGTTCTTTCAAGGTAGTAATCCAACTTCGTGATTTAGTTTCTAGCCTCAGACCTGGCTTAGACACCCTGTACTGACTACTTTGTGACCTTACTTACAATAACACATACTTAATTGTCTTTAGTGTGTTTAAAACAGGAGTAGCTATTACTGAGAAGAAAAAGACAGAAATAGAGCCCACTGCTTTGTCTGTTCCTTAAGAGAGAGAGTTCTGTTTCTTTCTAATGTACTTCACTTCCTCTGCAGGTAGTACTGACTCCATCCAAAAGACTCTCTCAGCATGTAGGAAATACATCGTTACAACTGCAATTTCAAATTTATTTCACTGAAGTTTAGAAAACAAGGAGAAAATTAAGAATAAAACCACTTGAAACATTAACATATTATTTAAGATTTATTTTATTTTATGTATAAGTGTGAGTGCCTGCATATATGTATGTAAACCACATACAAGCCTGATGCCAGCTGAATCCAGAAGACAGTGTTAGAATCCCTGGATTTGAAATGGCAGGAGACTTTATGTGGGTGCTGGGAACAGGACCCAGGTTCTCTAAAACAACAGCAAATGTTCTTAACTGCAGAGCTATGTGTCTAGCTCCACAAATAACACGTTCTTAAAAAAGGAAAAAGAAGAAAGAATAGAAAAGAAAATGTTTTGTTCAGGTCAAAAGGCTTTCGCCTGAAAATCCAAACAGAAGTTATAGAACATTTATCAACATTCAAATGTCTTCATTCTAATGAAATGTTTTTTCCTAAATAAGCAGTATAGATTTACCCTTATCTAACCTAATGCATCTCTGATTCTCCAGAACAAAGGCTCCAGGCATGAATGGGAATCTGGAACAACAAAACAATACTTGTTTTTAGAGAATCTTTTTAGTATTTAACTAGAAAGGAAAAAAAAAAAAGATAAAGTAAATGAACTGCTAAGTACACAAATATGGACATTACACATGGTGTCTACATATTAAAAATCAAATTATACTCCAGAAATATGCACAGTTATTATTTTTTATTTATTTTTTATTTTTTTTTTGATACTTTATTTACATTTCCAGTGTTTCCCCCTTTCTAGGTCTCCCCTTTGGAAATCCCCTATCCCTTCCCCCTCCCCCACCTCTATGAGGGAATTCCACATCCCACCCACCCACCCACCCACTCCCTTATTCCCACCTTGACATTCCCCTTTACTGGGGCCTCTAACACCCTCAGGCCCAAGGGCCTCTACTCCCCTGATGGCCAACAAGGCCATCCTCTGCCACATATGTGGTCCAAGCCA
>JAPYYD010004338.1:0-13204 GCA_028551405.1 Uromys caudimaculatus | reverse complement strand
TGGGAATGAGTGGGCGGGTAGGTGGGAGGAGGAATTCCCTCACAGAGGCGGGGAGGGGGAGGGGACACGGGGTTTCTAAAGAAAAGGGGAATCATCGGAAATGTAAATAAAATATCAAAAAAATAAAAAAATAAAAAAAAAAAGAAATGAAAAGGGAGAAAAAAAATTTAAATGACTCAAAGTAAAACACAATATCTAATAACAACATGTATATAATTTGTACTAGCAATTATATCTTTACCACAAATGAAATTCCATATCAATATAACTTCATTGGACAGTTCTATCAGATACAGGAGAAATGACAATAATCTTTTCTAATCTCCTATGGAAAATGTAGAATTGGAAATAAAAAGAACATTCTTTATGAATGCAGATACAAAACCCCTTAAATATTAGCAAATCTAATCTAACCACATATAAATATAGTTATTATAAAGACAAATGGGACTTACCTTGTGAGCATATGAGACTTACCCAAGAATGGAAAGTGAGTCACATTTACATGTTACTTAGCATAATTCATAGTATTAATAAACCAAAGGGCAAAGTTACACAATTCCCTCAGCAGGTTGCCAATTGAAAGAATCAAACTAACAATAAAAACTTTTAGAGTAGGTTACTAAATAATAGAATCAAAATTAATGATAAAATACTTACAAACAGTAAATAAAATGCATTTTGTTCTTTTAAATATGAAAAATGAAACGTTTGCCAAAATGTAGGACACCACTAATTTGTCCTAAACATGGGGAAAAAACAAGGGCAGCCCCTATCTTTTGTAATCTCCATCCTGTACTGAATCATTTGCTAGTGTTTGAAATGAACTGAATGAATAAATCCCAGACTGTAAATAAAGAAAACTTATTAATTACAGGTAATGTGACCCTATGATTAAAATCTTAACCCTTAATAAATCTACAGCTGATAGATGTGTTCATAAGAGTTCCAGGGCCAATTTCAAAACTCTTTCATATATTTGTTCTTATGAAGGGTCAATGCTGAAAGTATAGCAAAAATCAGACCCAATTATGATATTATAAAAAGTAAAAATGTACATGAAATTTTTAGAATTTTTAAGTATAAAAGGATCTATCACCTTTTCTTACAGAAGTTATCAATCAGAGTCTAATATATCTGGGGATATACCAAGGGCCTAGGATAGATGAATATTTTTGAAAGATAAATCAAATTGCTAAAACTATCCTTTCTATTTAAAAAGTTGATATTAGACTCCCCAGAGTTCCCAGGGACTAAACCACTAGCCAAAGAGTACACATGGATAGACCCATAGCCCCAGCCACTTACGTAGCAGAGGATGGCCTTGTCGAGCATCAATGGGAAGAGAGCCCTTTGGTCCCATGAAGGCTCGATGCCCAAGTGTAGGGGAATGCCAGGGCAGGGAGTAGGGAGTAGGTGAATCAGTGGGAGAACACTCTAACAGAAGCAGGGGTAAGGGGAGGCGATGGGGTGTTTCAGAGGGGAAACCGGGAAAGGGTATAATATTTGAAATGTAAATAAATAAAACATCCAATAAAAATATAGTTTAAAAAGTTGATATTAAAACAACAACAATCAAAGCAAGATGGAGTGACATAAAAACTGACAAATGATAAATGAAATACAATTAGTTTAGAACTAAGTCCTAGAATTATTGTTAATTTATCATTTTAAAGATTTTTAACGATAATAAAGCTACAATATACCATTTCAGGGAGGTTAGTTAACGAGGAGGGCATGGATCTCCCTGGGAAGAAGAAATAGAATAGATTCTGCAATTGAACTTGGGACAGGTGGGTGAAGGAAGAGGAGGGATCACCTGAGGGTCATTGAAGGATGAAGTGCAGGGACAGACAACTAGAATTAAAGGGAATTTGGGGCACAGAATGGAAACCTAATGGAGTTGAAACTTTTTTGAATCTATGAGGGTGACAATATTGAGGGCTCCTATAAATGGAGTCTGAACTGTGCATCTTTTGTAGCCAGGTAAAGCTTCTAGTGGTGGGACTGGAGTCCCTTCAGTTAGGTTGTTGGCATTGGAGGGCCCGTGAAAATACCTAAACAATATAGTCTGACGCTAGAACAGAATCATTGAAAACTGTTATCAGGACTCCATTGACAAGGACAACTTCAACACAATTCATGAAGTATAGAGAAACTGAGCTGGTGTAAGCTTGGAGGATTCACCCCTATGTCCTAGTCTTTTTGACACAACAAGATACTCTATAAGCTAAGGAAAGTGAAACCCGGACACTAACTCAGCAATAAAACCTTTGATCTACAATGCATCCCTCCTGCAGTATTTGCTAGGGCAACAGTAGCATAGAATTTATGAAAATAGCCAACTAATGTTCCATTTAACTGAAGGTCCATACCACAGATGTGAACCCATACCTCATTTTGTCTGGGTGGCCAGGAACTGGGAGACTCGATGGCCCAGAGACCTAGGGTAGAACCAAGTACTACTGATCATTTTTTAAAAAGACAATAGAAGAGTTCTTAATGATTATCAGCTATACTTATAGATCAGTGCCTTGTCCAGTCATCATGAGAGGCTTTCTCAAGTATCAGATGGGAGTAGATATGGAGACCCTCAGCCAAACATTATACAGAGAGGGGATTCTAAATTGAAGGTCTCCATCATTGGTTTCCTCCCCCTCAGAGATCTAGGAACCTCTCAGAAGAGAGAAGAAAAGACTTTAGGAATCAGAGGGGATAGAGGACACCAGGATAACATGTCCTATCCAATCAACTAAGCAAGGCTCACATGGACACACAGAGACTGAAATGGCAAGCTTAGGTCTACATGGTCCTCTGCATATATGTTATTGCTGCTAGAGTGATGTTTTTGTGGGACACTAAACAGTGGGACTGGGTGTATCTCTGACTTTTGCCTGCCCTTGGAACGCTTTTCTCCCTATTGCTTTGCCTTGTCCAGCTTTGATGTGGGGGCTTTGAATTTGTCTTATTACATCTTGTTTTGTCTTGTTTGATTGTCATCTTTTGGAGGTCTGCACTTTTCTGAGGAGGAAATGGAGAGGAAGTGGGGTTTGGGGAGAGGGGGTGTGGGGACTAGGAGAGGTAGATGGAAAGAAAACTGTGGTTGAGATGTATTTTATGAAACAAGAATATTTTCAACACAAAAATGATTCTAAACTTCTGGAAATTTATAGCAAGGTTGTGATAGATTTAATTATTTTAGTATAGCAAAGATCTCTTTAGTAAACCTATTTAGCAAACAGAATAGTGACATTAAATACATTTATCCACTTATATCCCATGTCTATCCTTGATTTAACCTCTGTATCTTTCAAGCTGGAGAGTCACATATAGGGAAAAACTGTGATACATTCAATGGACCAAAGCTGAACAAAATCAAAAACAAAATGTAGAATGATTTTCTGATGAGAACTGCAATTGTTCAACACAATCTGTCTCCTATTTTTTATTTTGTCTTCTCAACTCCTACTTGTTGAAATTTGCTCAATACCCCAAAATTAATTTTAACTTTCTGACAGAGGGAATCAATTCATATTTCTATTATAAAATGCCCTATTCTAGAATATTCCTACTTTTGGTAGGTATGTTTATACAAGGAAAATGTTATACAAATATTTCCTGCTCCTTATTTCTTTTGTTAAGGACTAAAGCCATTCATCCAAAGGGAAATGAGACACAAACATAATTCCTTCTAAATAATATATACTATTAAAAGAAATTTATTAATACCTCTAATGACTAATGAGAGTAGATATCAATTGGCAATCCTCCAAATGTTTGTGGTGACTGGTTTTCAGTTTAAAAATTTCAGCTAGAGATTTTGTCCACAATGTTGCACATCTGGACACAGATGCAACAAGAATATGTATATTTCTACAAACATTTATGTATTTAGGGAAGAAAATGCAAAAATTGTAATAAAAACACAAACTAAATTACTTCTCTGAGCATATGAAAACATTGTGCTTATAATACAGCCTTTAGGCAAAATTTGGAATTATACATTTATTTATTTATTTATGTATATTTTATACATATATATATATATATATTCCTACTCACCCTTTCCAGGAATCCAAAACAAAACAAAACAAAAATCCTGCCTTCCTTTAGTCTTATGAGCTATACTTTTACTTAATCAATTGTAACCAAACAGGTAGGTATCTCTCAAGAATTATTCTGTGATATTATATAGGTTCCTCAGCTATGCTTTAAAACTATTAGTTTTACTTCCTGTCTGCTGGCTAGATTTCATAGTTATGGTAAGGGCTATGCAGGCTTCTGATGACAAAACATGAACAGTCTTACCTAGCACTAAACCTTGTGAGTTACAACAATGGCCAGTGTGGCAAGATTTACCCTATGAGGTAACAAATGGCATCAATGTTATGGAGGTAACTAACCTACTCTATAATAGAAACAACTGCTTACTACTCTAAATCTGACTAGGAACTCATAGTTAGGTCTCAGCCTCCAGGGGTAACCTATTTTTATCTGTTTGCTAAATGGACATAATATCAAACTATCCTTTAAATTAGTACTGCCATGCCCATAGATTAGTGTAGCTCTCATATCTCATCAGAGAAGTTTGTGCATTGGACAGTAGTTAACACAGAAAATAATAACTGGTCAAAATATAGAGAATAAATGCCTTTGTAGTGCCCAGCCTTAAAAGGAACATACACCTCACAACCCTCTCCCTAAAGCTCAGGGACCAGTTTGAAAGAGGGGATCAGAAAGATTGAGCCAGAGGTTGGAGAGGATCAGATCAAAACAGTTGACCATGGGCAGCTGATGTCCAAACGTATGAGGGCAGCACAAATTTGTCTGATAGATTGTAGAGAATCATAGAGTTGACTTGGTCTAGGTGCCTTGAGAGGCATGTGTCATAGGTTTTTCAGGTCAGAGTTTGTGAATCCTGGGGCACTGTGTGCCTTTCAGTTCTTGAGAAAATGAGGCACTCACTAAGGCAGTGAAACATTCAGGCTGCCTGTGTTTCTACATGTGCTTTAGAAGTCAGTGAAGCACATAGAAGCTTGACTGGACAATAACTCTGACATGTTAATCTTGTATATTCTGTGTAGTTTGCAAGCATAATTGTATCTTTGCAACTATAATTGTATTGATCCTCGTAGCCTCCATTGTATTCTGTTTCTGATAAAAAAATAAGAAGTCTGATGGCTTGAATAAACCTGTCATAGCCCTCAGTTTTGCTATGATCTCTCCAACAACAACAAAAAAGAAAAGAAAGAAAGAAAAGAAAAAGTAAAAGATATTTAGGTAATCTAGAGGGAATAGGACATTATTTTCTGAAAATAGATATTACAAAGGAAATATGAAGTTACACCTTTATAAAATCAACTCAAGATATATCACTAATCTGAATATGTTAGCTAAACTACGAAATTTCCGGAATGAAGCATGAAGGAAACATAAACCTAATGGACACAAAGATTTCTTAGGTTGACTGTAAACACATTATTTCTAAACTGGATTTCATCATGCAGTAGTGAGTTGTTCAGTTTCCATGTGTTTGTAAGCATTCTGTAGTTCATGTTCTTAATTTGCAATTATAATTTGTGGAGATTACATAGAGTTAGTTATTTCAATTTTCTTGGATTGGTTGATACTTGTACTCAAGTATGTGTCAATAGAGAAAGTTCTGTGAGCTCTTGAAAAGAAAGTTTATTTTTTTAGTGTTTTGGTGAAATATTCCATAAATAATTGTCAGGTCCATTTGGTTTATAGTATCTGTTAGGTCCCACATTTGTCAATTTAGTTTATGTTTGGGTTATCTGTTTATTGGTGAGAATGGGGTATTGAATGATTCCACTATCACTATGTGATGAACAATATATGATTTAAGTGATACTAGTGTTTTTTTTTTTTGATGAACCTGTGTATCCTTGTGTTTGGATGTTATCTGAATTATATTATTTGACTTAAAACATAGCATAAAATAAACAACTCATTTTCAATACAGGGGAATATATAAATCTTAAAGTTTATATTTATATTGAGGAGAATATATAAACACACATAAATTAGTATTTATATTGAGAATATATAAACCTTGAAATTTATTAGTTAAGAAATGATTCTTCCTCCCAAATATTGCAAAAATTGATATAAATACTTATCTAAAGATACAAAAATGGATAATGAGCTCATGAAGAGATGTGCAACATCATGCTTATTAAGGATTAAATTACAAGAGGTGACTTTACAACTAAATTGATGGATTAATAGGTATTTGTGCCATTATGGAGAGCTTGGGTTCCTCCACCCACAGTTGTTATGGAGATAGTGGTATTCTGGGCACAACGCTTCTGTGATAACCCCTCATACACTCTACAGTTTCATATACAATTAGAAAATATGCTTGGCATTTTCTCACAAAGTAAAATATAGATTTATTTTCCATATAACTGAATCACTTGAGAAAAACTTAAATATTCATCCAGTTCATAACCAAAATGGTATATGTTTACAAGGGGATGCTATCAAGAACTAAGGGAAAGACTTTGCTATACATTATATGACATAGGTATACCTTGAGAACATCTTGCTAAGTGGAAAAAGACATATGTAAACATTGTTTGTTAGTGATAGTTCATGCTCATTATTACTTTAATTGGCTTGAAGAATAACCAAAAGCATACCTATCAGTTTTTCTATGAGGCTGGTTTCAAGAAAAGACTGTAGTGAGAATTCCAGCCTAATGGACACCTTGATCCGTTGATAAATGCAAAGTTTGAATGAGCTCATGGCCATTGATGGAACATGGGTATGGGTATTTTAGAGAACGTAAGTCTCTAGGGTGTGTGTCCTTAGTGGCTGTATCTGGTCTCAGCCTCTTCTTGCTGTTCTTGCCCTCTACTTTCTGTGACTTTTCCACAATATGTACATGGCATTATGAGCAACTTTTACTGGACACATGAAGTGCTTCACCAAATGGATAGAATTGTGTTAGCACTGACTTTGTCTTAAGAAGTCAGGTTACTTCCACCATAGTGGATCTCTATTTATGGAACTCTGTGGGGCAGTGGTCTGTGGCAGGCTGTCTGGCACCCAGTTGAGCACAGGCTGAAAACTCTGGGCAACCCAGCGGAGTAATTCACAGGGGACCGAAATGTTTTTGCAAAGCTCCCGGAAGGCTCTTGTCAAACAGCTACAACCTCCACAAGCCCCTGTAGAGAGGCCTGTCATGTGAGATTTGTCACATAGGAGCAACACCAAGCCCTCCCACATGCAAATAAGGTGCCCTTAAGCTCTCAGACCAAGCCAATTGGAACTACCTGTTGTCAGACCCCTGACCCCTCCCAAACAGTATATTAGACCATCCCAACCTATATAGGAGAGATCCCCATCCAGAAGGAATAAAGGTGTGAAAACTACTCTGTCGTCCGAGAGCTTCTATCATAAGAACTGTAACACTGCTGCTTGGGAAGAGGTCTGCTCTCCCGAAAGCCACCAAAAGCTTCCCGCACTCCTCACCAGCTAGTCTGCCTCTTGTGGGCTCAGCCCGGGCCCATCTCAGCACAGGCAGTGAGTGCCGCGTCTTGGAGCAATGGAGGTGGCAACTGTGGAGACCGAGGTGGAGGAGACTCCATTGCCCCACACACTCTTCCCTTTGCCTGAACCCTCGCATTTGTCCAAGCCAGAGATCCCTGAGGAAAGCGCCCAGCATGCAGGCCCACAGAACTCCTTGTCTTCCTTTCTCTTAGTCTTCTTCATCAGTTTGGCAAAGCAGCTCCTTTTGTGGTTCTCTGAGAAAGAGGTTATATAAAAAATAAAAATTTTAAAGAATTCTGTCTGACAATGTCTCAACTATTTTTCTAATTAATATTTTGGATGGAATAGATTTTCAGATCAGAAATGATTAATTGTGATGGAATTACTCTATTGTTTTCTTGATTCTGAAGCAGTGGTTAAGGTGTGTAATGTTTTTAAAATATTGTTATTAATCAATTTGTATCTACTTGCCTATCTATCTATGGGTAATTCTGCCCCTACAGTTACAAAATGTCTACAAAGTAAATGAGGTCGTTTTGTGTAAGTCTCTTTTACTCAATACTCAGAGTGATTAATGAACTCATTCACTATTAGAACATATTTTTGTTATTTCTGATAAAAATCTTCCATTATTTTATTAGCACTTCTTGGACCCACTTCTTAAACTCTCTTAGAACCTGTTTAGGGCTGGCTGGTAGATTTCTGGGCCTTCTAGACTGGTGATCTAGTTTTTGTGCCCTTCTTTGATTTACTTCTCACTGTTTGATGACCTGCAGGGTATAGAATTCTAATTTCTGATTTCTCTTTTTTCTCAAATGACTTTTGATTTTGTGTTCTATTAATATCTTAGTTACTGCTGCATTGCTCTGAAGAGAAACCATGACCAAGACAACTCTTATAAAAGAAAATATTTAATTAGGGGCTTGCTTTACAACTTCAGAGGGTTAATGAGTCAATTATCATCATAATGGGGAGTGCATTAGCATGCAGACAAGCACAGTACTGGAGAAGTAGATGAGAACTGCATCCTGATCTTTAGGCACCAGAAAGAAAGAAACTGGGGCTATCATGGGCTTTTGAATCCTCAAAGCCCACACCCAGTGACACACTTCCTCCAACAAAATTACAACTTCTCCAACAAGGCCACACCTCCCAATCCTTCTATTCTTTTCAAATAGTACCCAGTCCTTGGTTAATAAGCCTTTAAAAAAATGAGCCTATTGGGACCGATATCATTCAATTGTCGTATAGATTTTTTGAATTTCCCTTTTTGTCAATGAATCTGAAATGAAACAAACAAAACTAGAACAAAATACATTCGTTGGAATTAATTAAACAACTGTAATACTGGGGACAAGAATGATTATTCAGTGTTAAGAGCACATACTACTCTTCCGGAGAACCTGAGTTCTATTCTTAGTACTTAAATCATGTGACTTATAACCAACTGTAACTCAAGCTTCAATGGGATCTGACTCCTTTGGTGTCTGGGGGCATCTCTACCCACATGCACAGACACATGTACATATTTAAATATAATTTTAAAAATTAATAAAAAAGAAATGAAATACCCGAGCTTCTCATCCTCTATAAATAGGCAAGACTTCCACTGCAGGAATCTCAATCTACAAAACCTTGAACCTGTGACTTGTGCTGCTTGCAAGATGTACTGAGATAAAGATGGTGCAAAACCTGTAGGAAGTGGCCAACCAATAACTGGCCCTTCTTCAGAACCATGCCATGAGAGTGATTCTATGCCTGACAGTGCTTGGAGAACCAGTAATCAGAAGGTTTGTAGCCCAGAGTCCTAGAAAAGAACCAAACATGACAAGCAAAGAAAAGTTAATAAATGTTTCCTAATGATATTCTACTGTATTTGTAGTCTAGAGCCTAACATAATTGTGATCAGAGGGACTTCATCCAGCAACTGATGGAAAAAGATACAGAGATCCACAACCAACCTTTAGGTAGAGCTCAGGGAATCTTGCAGAAGAGGGAGAAGGAGGATTTTAGTTGCCAGAAGTGTGAAGGAACCAGAGGAAAAACAAAACAAAACAAAACAGAATCAACTAACCTGGTCCCATAGGGGCTTAAGAGACTGAACCAACATTCAGGGAACATCTGCATTTAAGTTATGGTTTCATAGCTTCGTCTTCTTTTGCGACTACTAACAGTGGGAACAAAGGCTGTCTCTGATTCCTTTGCCTACTTTAGGAACCTATTTCCTCCAACTTGGTTGCCTTGTCTGATCTTAATACAAGAAGTGGTAGTTAGTGTTATTGTAACTTGATATACCATGTTTGGTTCATATCCCTGGGAGGCCTACATTTTTCTGAAGGGAAACAAGGAGTAATGGGTGGGGCAGGGTGGGAATCCATGAGGAAAGGGAAACAGATTCAGATGTAATAAATGAGAGAAAAAAATAAATTAAAAAAAGGAAAAAGAGGCCATGAATTTGAAAGAGAACAAGGAAGGTAATGGGAAGGCTTGGAAGGGGGAAAGGGAAAGGAGAAAAGCAATTGTACTCTAATCTCAAAAAAAAAAAAAAAAAAAAAAAAAAAAAGAAGTAACTATCCACAAATAAACAAAACAATACAAAATAAAACAAAAAAGAACTGAAATACTAGAAGACACAGGGTCCAGTGAAAACTGCTTAGTATCTCAGTAGAGAAGAAGGACATAGCTTTCCATGTGAAAGGCCCTTCTTGATTCTCAGCATTATGCAAATAAAATAAATAAATAAATAAGTAAGTAAGCAAGTAAGTAAATAGTAAATGTAGGTTTTCTTGTACAAGTCTTGCTTAGTAGAGGAAAATCGTACATTTCTGGACCAAAAGTTCACTGTTTGCTGTCATTTAGAAGATGTAGGTAGAGCAAAAATCAAGTAAGAATCCAGGATATTGCCTTTCAAAAGGATTGACCCAGGTTAAAAATATCCATTTTGGAAATGTATGCACCCGACTTAGTCTGTCTCCTAGTTTGGTGCTGTAAACCAAAGTGCAGCTAATTTTCCATCCTAGTTCATACTCTCCAAGTAACTGTTCTACTTTTCATTAGATATTTTTAAGACTGTTTGTGGTTTCTGTGGAAATCCCAAGAGTATCAGAGGACTTCTTGCTTTTCTTCTCTGTCTACAGATTTAGAGTAGTCAGAATACTTTTCTCTAATAGTCTGCATTCCTTTGATATAAGACTATGTATACTTAGTAACTATTGCTGTATAACAAACTGTCACCAAGCATTATGGCTTAAGCATTAAACATTTATTAGAGCTTCATGATTCTGAAACTTGGAAGCAAACAAGTTTTCAAGGTTCAGATTCTCTCACTAGTTTACAATAGAGTGGTGGATGATTCAGAAGGCATACCAGGATTTGAGTATAAGAAGAGACTTCTAATCTTATATTCATGCAAATCTTAAAAGAATATCTAGTTCATTTACAGCATCTCTCTGCAGAAGTATCTTAAGGTCAGTCTCAAGGATGAGATAGGACAAGAACGAAAGCACAGTCTTACACATAATTCCTCAAGTGACATTGCATTATGTTTATCATAAAGCCATCTGTCCACTGGAATAAAGTTCAGTGGCTCAGTACAAACTCAAGGGGAGGAAATCACTTAAAAGCACACATTCCTTGTGGTGGGATCATTGGGACTTCGTTAGGAGCTATCAAATATCAAATGTTATCTGATCCCTAATTCGTATAAGAACCACAATGTAGATATATTTATCTTGCTTTTCCTTCCTGAAATCATATAATAGCATGCTTTCATCTTATATAAGGGCCTTATAGGAGCTTTTAAGTTTCATAAGGTCCCATTTATTAATGGTTGATCTTTCTACCTTTAGTATCATTGTTTTGTTCTGGAAGTTGTCCCTGTGTCCATGTGTCAAAGGCTATTTATTCCTCCTTTCTCTTCTACCATATTCTCTGTACCTGGTTTTGTGTTGAGTTCTTTGATCCATTTGTACATTAGTTTTGTATGTGCATATATACATACACACATGTATATGTATATACATACATATATGCATATACTATATACACATAAATATATGTATGTGTACATACGCATATACACACATACATATGTATATATGCATATGCTTACACATACACACTATATATGATATATATATTTATTTATATATAATATAGAATTATTATAATATATATTAGTATTTTCAATAGATGTAGTCTGACTAGAGACTTTCTCCACTTTCTTGGTTTCCTTTGTAGACTCAATAACTCAAGCTTTCCCTTAGCACTGAAATAGAACACCAGCTTTAGTTTCACTTTCCCCCTCCCTACACCTCCTGTAGGTCACTCAGACCATCCCCTCCTAGCCTCCTTCCACCTACTCTTCGAAGTGTCCCAGCCCCCACCTTAGACAGCCATGCTCTGCTCAACCAAAGACTATGTTTGCTTCCAGAAGACCAGGTAGTCTGCCCACAGAAGTTATGTTCTCTCTGATCCCCTAGCAGATACAATACCTTCCCTTCCCAGAAGCAGCCTCCTCTCTGTCCATGTTTCCTGTCAATTCCACAGATCATCCCCCTCCCCTTCCCTCCAAGAAATCAGCACCTAGACCTATAACTACCCCAAATCCAGAGGCCTACTTTCCAGCATAAAAAAACACAGTAATAACCAGAATAGCTGCAGATGTTTACACACACACACACACATACACACACACACACACACACACACACACACACACACACACACACACACACTGGATACATATGCATATATGTTGATATACACACATATGTACATATGCACATATTTATATACATAAATGTGTGTATGTATGTATATATATGCATACATGCATATATGCATGTTTTTATACACATATGTATATATATATATATACACACACACACATACACATATCAATAAATATGTAGACATATGCATACATATACAATTATATACATAACAACCAAAAGAGGTTGTTGAACATCCTGGAACTGGAACTCCAGGCAATCTTTTTGATTTGGGTTCTGGTCCTCAAGCTTGGGTCTCCTGTGAAAGCAGTACATACTCTTCATAGCTAAGACATTGCTCTAGCTCATCTCCCTTTTCTGTTGTTGTTTATTTATTTTTTTAATTAATTAATTAATTTATTTTTGGTACTTTATTTACATTTCCAATGTTTTCCTTTTCTGGGTCTCCTCTTTGGAAACCCCCATCCCCTCCCCCTCCCCGCCTTTGTGAGGGAATTCCTCCTCCCACCTACCCGCCCACCCATCCCCATATTCCCACCTTGACATTCCCCTTTACTGGGGCCTCTAGCACCCTCAGGCCCAAGGGCCTCTCCTTTCTCCCTGATGGCCATCGAGGTCATCCTCTGCCACGTATGTAGTCCGAAAAATGGGTCAATAGATGTGTATTCTTTGGTTGGTAGTCCGAACTCCAGGACGACCGGGGGGGTTTCAGGCCCATTGACGCTCTTGCTCCCTTAATGGGGCTACAAATACCCTCAGCTCCTTCAGACCTTTCTCCAACCCCTCCATCTGGGACCTCACTCTCAGTCCAGCGGTTACTGTTAAGTGAAACTTGGACATTCTGAACTTGTGGGCTAATATTCGCTTATCAGTGAGTACATACCATGTTCCTTTTATTGTGACTGAGTTACCTCGCTCAGGATGATATTTTCAAGTTCCATCCATTTGCCTGCAAA
>JAPYYD010004337.1:0-13204 GCA_028551405.1 Uromys caudimaculatus | reverse complement strand
AGCAGCCATATTTATAATAGCCAGAAGCTGGAAACAACCCAGATGTCCCTCATCAGAGGAATGGATACAGAAAATGTGGTACATTTACACAATGGAGTACTACTCAGCTATTAAAAACAATGACTTTATGAAATTTGCAGGCAAATGGATGGAACTTGAAAATATCATCCTGAGCGAGGTAACTCAGTCACAAAAGAACAAACACGGTATGTATTCATTGATAAGCAGATATTAGCCCAAAAGTTCAGAATGCCCAAGTTTCACTTAACAGTAACCGCTGGACTGAGAGTGAGGTCCCAGATGGAGGAGTTGGAGAAAGGTCTGAAGAGTTGAGGGAATTTGCAGCCCCATGGAGGGAGCAAGAGTGTCAATGGGCCTGACGCCCCCTCCGGTCGTCCTGGAGTTTGGACCACCAACCAAAGAATACACATTATGGACCCATGGTTCGGACCGCATATGTGGCAGAGGATGATCTTGATGGCCATCCGGGAGAAAGGAGAGACCCTTGGGCCTGAGGGTGTTAGAGGCCCCAGTAAAGGGGAATGTCAAGGTGGGAATATGGGTATGGGTGGGCAGCTGGGTGGGAGGTGGAATTCCCTCATAGAGGCAGGGATGGGGAGGGGATAGGGGGTTTTCAAAGAGGAGACCCAGAAAAGGGGAAACATTGGAAATGTAAATAAAGTATCAAAAAAATAATAAATAAATCTTTAAAAAAGATAAAGAATTAACAACAGCCATGTAATAGAAAGGCATGGTATCTGAGAATCCCTACAAAAACAACTGAAAGAATTTGTATTTTAGAAAGTTCATTTGTCTTTGGTTACTGGACTGTGATGACTTGTTTATTATTCTTTAGGGACAAAGAACAAGGGATAAATGCAGCAGAGACTTTTTGATAAGGCTTGAAACATCTTACTAACACCAGTGACAAAGTAATTCATGGAATTTTTGCAATTTTTGCATTAGACATATGCCCACACCACTGGGTATCTGAAGAAATGTGGTGGGAAAGGAAACACATCATACACTGTAGGAAAGAAAAAATGACTAAGAGAACAAATATACACATCTGAATTGAGAAGAAATAGGAGCTATGGAGGCAGGCTTGATGTTCATAGCTCTCTGGGGTGCAATAATTAAGACTAAGAGCACAGATAATATTCTGAATAGGAAGAGAAAAGCTGATGCTGAAACCATGCCTAGAATATGTGCTTTTATGGCAGTGAGCTTCTGTTCCCATAGTAACTCATATCTTCCTATTCTTGCCTGACTAAGCATTCAGGACTATCTTCCACAGCTTCATAAGAATGCATGAATGAGTTGCAATCTGTTACTACTCTTTTCACAATTGGGGGCTCAAATTCCTCCCCGACGTGTACTTCCTCTTTTGCTCATTATCATTATTTCTCTATTCTTTCATTTGGATTATGTGTCTTGTATTCGTCTTTTTAATTTTGTACTTTTACTTCCTCAGTAATATGTCTAAAGCCTGGGATGATATTCAAATGACAATTATATTTGGTATTTTATAGTACAGAATTTAATGAATAGGAAGGCCCAAAACTGAGATATTAAAAGATATCGGACAGCTTTTGAAGAGCATTAGCCTTGTCTTACAAAGTTATCTAGTGAGTCTAAAGTGAAATGGCTGGAGACTGAACCCAATCCCTGGGGGAAAATCAAAGTGGTTTCCTACAATTTTCACATGGAAATTTGTTGGGAATCAGCCTGGAATGGCCAGCCTTGCTTTCCGGGGAATCTATGATCTCATCTGATTAGCTGTTTAGATTGGCTGCAAATGTTCCCAACATCACTCTATGGTTTAGTGGTTGGCATTGTACCACAGTAATTTGGTTGCCTAATTACTTGTGGTTATTGTGTATACAGCTTGAATTTGTCCTCTTAATGTTATTTTTACACAGTGAGAAACAAAATATCTTCAAAATATTCGAGCTTTTATACACAACTGATGTAGTTTTAATTGTTGGAGGAAATACTGTGTGACCAAAGAATATTAACCAGCTATCCAGTTAATGGCTTATTCAGCTAAAAAAATATAATTATCACTTCTTGGTGTAAAGGTTATGTCTGTGTGCATTTGTTACTCTAGTAATGATTACTGTAGGCTCAGAATTCATTCTATAATGCTTGGAAGGTAGACAACGAATGTGTTGGGAACAGGTTTTTTTTCTTCAATTTCCATACTCTAATTAGGGCATAAAAGAGGTTTCTTGATGCTGTTACTTTATTTAATTAAGTGGCCACACTAAGTTTGGTTTGGGTTCAAATCTTGTCAGTTCATGTGTCTGGAGAAGTTATTTAAGCTCTAATAATATTACTTTCTTCATATTTTAGGTAGAAGCTTCAAATAATATGTGCAAATATGCTATGGCATTTCATTGTGTTGTTTTGATGGCACCATTCATCTAGAACATTCATGAACAACAAGTGCCTAACATTAGCAATTAATGATTTTACTTTTTTCATTCTTTCTTTTTTTTTCAACACTGGTTGCTCCTAATCAGGTATGTTTGCAATTTTTGCTTATTTGTTTCTTGTTTGTTTGTTTTGGAGACAGGCATGTACAAAGGTTTATGTGTGGCTGGGGAAGCAAATGTAGGGCTTTGAGAATGTTTTGCAAGAACTCTTCCAAAGGAAATACATCCCCATAACTTTAGGCAAGATTTCTTTGGAAATTTTTGCCCTACTCAAAGTACAGCTTATTAAAATAAGCAAACATTTGCATTAAACCAGTCTTCTCCACATGTGCACAAAGATTACAGAAGCAGCCACCTGCCACTTGTGGACAGGATGATGCTAACAAATTTCTCACTACAGTTACCAGAGATTTAGCTGGAGAAATAACATAAGAATCAAGGTTGCCTAGTGAGTCATGAGAGTAACTCTCAGAGCTATCATTTTCAGTACCTTGGGGAAAAACTTTAGACTGATTCATCAAGAGCCTATTTGTGTAAAGGGTGATTCAAAATAAGTAAGAGTTCATTCCCCAACCCCCCCACCCCCAGGAAACAAAGGACCATATTTCTGACAGCTGAAACAAAAGCTTCATACTTATATGCACTGCTTCTCTATGTTACTCAAAAGTATCATGGGAGCAACAGAAAGCCCATGAAAGATACTTGGTCACACTATGAGCTAGTTGTAGGAAGAAGACACTAAGCTTACAAAATGGCCAGTTGATTGTAAGTGTAGTAAGGACAAACACCTGGTTTTTATCCAAGGATGTTATCTTTCATGGTAACTCTAAGAAGTGATCTGGATAAAAGGGAGTCAGAACTTTGCATTCTTGGCAGACAAAATAAGAACATATAATGATGTTCAGAGGTTATGACATGCCATAGTCAGTAAGTATTTTCAACAGATATGAGTCATAACTGATGTTCTTGCTGATATTCATGACTAAGTAGCATCCTAGTTAGAATTCAAGGGAGATAAATGGAATACTCAAAAAATCATAGTCAAGGGTATACATAGACATCTTATAGTAAAAGATTTTCTATTAATCTCCAACACAACAAAAAAATTGGAGTAGTTGAATTATTGAAGATTAAAAACAAAGAAAATAAGAACTGTACATATGAATACATCCTTTATAGAAAATTGCTATAAGAGATCCTGAGTAAGGTAACCTAGTCACAAAAGAACACACATAGTATGTACTTACTGATAGGTGGATATTAGCCCAAAAGCTTACAATGCCCACGATTCAACCTACAGACCATATGGAGCTTAGGAGGAAGGAAGGCCAGGGTGTGGATGCTTCAGTCCTGCCATGAGAGGGGAACAGGATCATCTTGGGAGGTGCAGGGAGAGGGGGACCTGGGAGGTAAAGAGGAAGGGGAGGAAATAAGGGGGCAGTATGAGGTACTGGAGGGGATGGGAGAGAGGTACAGGGGCTCAGGAAATAGAATAAAAATATGTAGTGGGGATGGGGGGATGAGGAACTGGAGATAGCCACTGAAGGGTCCCAGATACCAGGGAAAAGAGAGACTCTCAGGACCTGATGGGGATGACTTTAGCTGAAATGTGCAGAGAAGGGGAAGATAGAACCTGTAGAGACCACCTCAAACAGATAGGCCCATACCTGGTCAAGTGATGGGGACACCCACCCATCTCAAAGTTTTTAACCCAGAAATGTTCCTGTCCAAAGGAAGAAAGGGGACAAAAAATGGAGCAGAGACTGAAGGAAGGGCCATCTATGGACTGCCCCACCTGTGGATCCATCATGTCTGCAGACACCAAACTCTACACTGTTGCTATGGTCAAGAGGCGCTTGCTGATAGGAACCTGGTGTGGCTGCTCCTTGGGAAGTCTGGCCGGCAACTGACCAATGCAGATGTGGATGCTTGGAGCCAACCATCAGACTGAGCTCAGGGACCCTGTTGGGGAGCTGGCAGAAGGATTGGAGGAGGGCATGTGTATTGCAACCCCATAGAAAGAACAACATTGGCTGGCCAAACCACCCATTGCTTCCAGAGACTAGATCATCAACCAAGGAGTGTACAGAAGGAATCCATTACTCCAGCTACATATGGAGCAGAGGATGGCCTTGCCTGACATCAATTGGAGGGGAGGTCCTTGGTCCTGTGGAGGTTTGATGCCCCAGTAGAGGGGGACGCTGGAGCAATGGGGTGGGAAAGGTGGATGGGTGGAAGAGCACCCTCATGGAGGCAAAGGAGACGAGGGAGAGGGTGGATGTGGATGGGGGGGAGAGTTGTGGAGGGGTAACCGGGTAGTGGGATATCACATGAAATGTAAGCGAGTGGAATGATTAATAAAAATTTAGGATTAAAAAAAAAGTTCATTTTTGGCAAAATTCTTATAGGTGGATTTTCTAAGATCATCACTATGGTGACATTTTTACAGTAAAAACTTTTAAGATAGTGACATATTGTTTCATAACATCTACAATGTTAATTAAGAAGAAGAATCCTTTTTCCCTTATTCATTTGTCTTTGTGTATATTTGATAACTGCCATAAACAAGATGATTTTAAAAAATAAGACTTTATTTACCAGTTCTTGATGCTCAAAAAAATCTAGCTGACTTAGTTCCACTTTAGAAGAAAAGAGAAAAATAGCTGAGTTTCATTCATCCCTTCTTAGGATATGAGTCCTATCATGAAGAGTTCCAAGCTCCAGACTTTATCTATAGTATGTACTTCCCATGGGCCAAAATATCTATAAAATATCTCATTAGGAATTAGAACTTTTACATATGGAATGGAAGCTCTGTCAAAAACAATTTGTTCATTTGGTTGTTGTTTGTTTTTGTTTTTTATAAAGAACATTAATAACTTATGAAAGTTTTTACAAAACATTTTCAGGAACTTAGGATTTAATGGTGTCTTATATTTTTAAACTTGAAAATACATCTTACATGTGAGCATCCATGTTACTGAGAGAAGTTTAGTTAAAAACTGAACATGAAATGCATGTCAGAACTCTACATTAATTCTTAGTAAAGAGCATACTCTCATCAGGTACATTCATAGCAAAAATTTGCAGATATTTATCTAATACTATAAATCATAAATTTCATAAAATAGTTAAGCACTACAATTTGAAATGACCACGATGCAATCATGATTTCTTTGAGTTTCTGTGTTCTTAGAACTTCTACTATGTGAGTATATCCACCCAGAGGCAGGATATAGTAACTTCTAAGCATGAGAAATTTCTTCTACTCAAGAGAATTGGAGATAATGGAATCTGGGAAAGAAAACTGCATAACTACAGTTGGGAAGGAGACAAAGAAGAGACAGGTCAGGGCATGGAGTAACCCATGAGAATATTGTGCAGGGCCAGAAATAGAACGAAGAGAAAAGAGTCCCTCAGGTCAGAGCAATGCTGAGAGACAAGAAACCCTTACTGGCATGTATATTGTACTACTATTTCACTAAAACACACACACACACAGAGAGAGAGAGAGAGAGAGAGAGAGAGAGAGAGAGAGAGAGAGAGAGAGAGAGAGAGAGAGAGAGAAGATCAGGTACCATCATGATATCCTGACTCAATGAATGGCACTGTTATTTATCTGTTTATTGTTGCTTGGTTGTGCTGTGCTTTCTTTGTTTGTTCTATTTCAAGAAACCAAAGGAAAAAAATGCAGAAATGTAAAACTACACTTTCTATTAGCAGAAAATTGAGGAGGTGACAGCTGTGTGAAAGTGGCTCTGAAATGTAACAGTATTCTCTTTTTATACATTGAAAATGATTCTGGCCACAGTACATAAAAAGTGTCCCTGGAGATCTCTGCAGATAACAACATTTGGTTTCTTTTCCAGAGAAATATTTTGTCAGGTTCTTCTTCCATTAATATGAATTAAAGAAAATAAAATAGGAAAATCTCTTCATTCATTAAGATATCTGTAAATCTTTCTTAAACATATAAATATAACATAAATATATCTAAACATATTTTCTAAAGCATTACTACCTGGAAAATGTAACAAAAAATAAATATAGTTCTGATTTGAATTTGACATATCTTTCCAAAAGACGTCAGTGGCTTGATCCTGAAAGCAACAGTGCTCCAACTTCACCAGTGGATTAATCAAGTGATGAGTTCATGCTTACCGTTTGTGTGTGTATGAGGAGGGGGTTAAAAGAGATAGCTGGCTCTCTACTTTCCAGTTGCCAGGAAGTAAGGAGTTTTGTGAAGGGACTTAATGAAAAGAAATAATTGATTAACTTGGCCAATTAATCTGTACATATAGTTATTGAATGAAAGTATATGCTTAGTTAATCATTTTTCATTAACATTTATCAGATGGAGCTGGGATTTTTAATATTTATGAAAACAAAGACATTATGACCTAGAATTATTCTAGAATTCAAGAATAATGAATTATTCATCATGGTAAATCTTGGATATGCTTCTAATTTGAGTAACTTTCAAGTACAAATAACAAATAAGTTATATAATAACTGATTTTGTGTATTTTTATACATTTTTAATTCATAATACCTAACCTGGCTTCAATATGCTTATATTGAACTCTGTATTTTGATCAAACATGAAACACATGAACAGATGTACTTCCATAGAATCCTGGGTATATGGTTTGCATTATATTCATAATTTACTACCTAGGTCTTGGTACACTGCATTCAATATATCTAAGGCTATAACTGTAATAATACTGGAATATATTCAAATAGTTTTAAAGTGCCATTAATTAGAGACTATTTAGGTCTTAACATACTTATAAAACATAGACTTGGTAAGAAGATTAGAAATTCTATAATATTTTTCCTTGTGTTAATTTTTTGAACAAGGTGTAACTTGGAATTAAATTCACTTTAAATTCTTGGAGGAATAAATGCTATTTGACAATAATAATTACAATCACTTTATAAGTCTCAAATAGCATCCAACAAATGGAAGAACCTAAATATTCCCAACTCAGTAAATTTGTACTCAACATTTCACCCAAAACAAAACTAGAATATGAAAAAAACTGTGAAATGTTTCATATCTAATTTCAGTGTTAAATTGTTTCATAATGAGAGTTTTACAGAAGTCTTGTTGTAGAGTTAGTAAACTGGAACAGGAAACAGTAAATACCAGCTGCAGGGGTGTAGTCACTTTCCAAACACTTTGTAATTAATAGCTCATAAAATTATTCATAGTATAATCTTTTTATGTCATCACAAATAGTATTTTAGCATGGTAATAACCCAAATAAAAATGAAATTTCTGCTGTTAAAATTAAGGATTAAAAATTCCTTTTCAGGAATTGAGAGGTTGGCTCAGCAGTTAAGAGCACATAGTGCTCTTTCAAAGGATACAGTTCAATTCCCACAACTCCATGTATGGCAGTTCACAACTATCTGAACTCAACCTCCAAATGATCTGATGCTTCTGACTTACACAGGCATATCACATGATATGACACTTTAACATGGTGAGGTGAAATACTTGGTTGGTTTTTCTGTTTGTTTGTTTGTTTGCTTAGTTGAGGCATCCAGATATGTCTCCAGACATTGCCAGGTACCCTACTTTGGTTAGTAATTGAATATCACCCCTGATTAAGAAGCATGTGTGCTTGAACAAATTGAAAGGAGTTGGAGACCTGAAGAATACTTTGACATCAGACATGAAAATGCAGAGCTTGGAGTTGCCCTGCTGGTTTTCAGTCCGTTATTTCCTCACAGTGTTCCCTTTATCTCCTTCTACAATGGTAAAGTATATTCTGTACCATTGTATGTTGGAAGTATGAGATCTGCTTTTTGATTTTGATTTCACAAGGGTTTACAATTAAAGAGATAGTCATGAGTCTTGCAAGGAAAAAAAAAAACATGTATGCATGCAACTCAGAGTCTGAAAATAGCTTTGCTTTTGATGGTTGGGATGGCCTAAGAACAGACTTGTCAGGAGCCATCTGGGAATGGTTAATGCTAGCAGGTAGTTTTCCTGGAGGTGGCCCACCATTTTGCCTGGCTTATGCTGGGTGAGCTCTGAGAGGCAAGGTCCCTAGAGACTTCATTTCAGGATTGCTTCTTGCAGCTGATAAGCCTTTCCTGTCATTATTATATAACTTAAGGATTCCTGGACATCAACTCACCCTATTGAGATTTCTTGCATATCAACATAAAGAACTTTCATGAATTAATACTATTTAAATGAATTAATGATTTTATAAAATTCATGATTTAGTTAAAATAATTTTAGGAAGAAAGTTTTAAGAGATAGGTTTTAGTTGCTCTTTTTTTTTTTTTTTTTGATACTTTATTTACATTTCCAATGTTTCCCCCTTTCTAGGTCTCCTCTTTGGAAACCACCTATCCACTCCCCCTCCCCCGCCTCTATGAGGGAATTCTACCTCCCAACCACCTGCCCACCCACTCCCATATTCCCACCTTGACAGTCCCCTTTACTGGGGCCTCTCCTCCCCCTGATGGCCAATAAGGCCCTCCTCTGCCACATATGTGATCCGAACCATGGGTCCCTCCATGTGTATTTTTGGTTGGTGGTCCAGCCTCCATGAGGAACGGGGGGGGAGGGGCATTCAGGACAGTTGACACAATTGCTCCCTCCATGGGGCTACAGACTCCCTCAGCTCCTTCAGTCCCTTCTCCAACTCCTCCATCTGGGATCTCACTCTCAGTCCAGCAGTTACTGTAAAGTGAAACTTGGGTATTCTGAATGTTTGGGCTAATATCCACTTATCAGTGAGTACATACCTTGTTTGTTCTTTTGTGACTGAGTTACCTCACACAGGATGATATTTTTAAGTTCCATCCATTTGCCAGTGAATTTCATTAAGTCATTGTTTTTAATAGCTGAGTAGTACTCCATTGTGTAAATGTACCACATTTTAGGTATCCACTCTTCTGATGAAGGACATCTGGGTTGTTGCCAGCTTCTGGCTATTTTAAATATGGCTGCTATGAACATAGTGGAGCATGTGTCTTTATTACATGCTGGAGCATCTTCTGGGTATATGCCCAAAAGTGGTATAGCTGGGTCCGCAGGTAGTATTCTGTCCATTTTTCTGAGGTCCGCCAAACTGATTTCCAGAGTGGTTGTACCAGCTTGCAATCCCACCAACAATGGAGGAGTGTTCCTTTCTCCACATACTTGCCAGCATCTGCTGTCACCTGAGTTTTTGATCTTAGCCATTCTGACTGGTGTGAGGTAGAATCTCAGACTTGTTTTGATTTGCATTTCCCTGATGACTAAAGATGTTGAGCATTTCTTTAGGTGCTTCTCAGCTCTGCGAATTTCCTCAGTTGAGAATTCTGTTTAGCTCTGTTCCCCATTTTTTGATGAGGTTATTTGGTTTTTTGGAGTCTAACTTCTTGAGTTCTTTGTATATGTTGGATATTAGCCCTCTATCTGACACAAGATTGGTAAAGATCTTTTCCCAATCTGTTGGTTGCCGTTTTGTCCTATTGACACTGTCCTTTGCCTTACAGAAGCTTTACAATTTCATGAGGTCCCATTTGTTGATTCTTGATCTTAGAGCATAAGCCATTGGTGTTCTGTTCAGGAACTTTTCCCCTGTACCCATGTGTTCGAGGCTTTTCCCCACTTTCCTGTTAGTTTCAGTGTATCTGGTTTTATGTGGAGGTCCTTCATCCACTTGGACTTGAGCTTTGTACAGGGAGATATGAATGGATCAATTCGCATTCTTCTGCATGTAGACTGTCAGTTGACCAGCATCATTTGTTGAAATGCTGTCTTTTTTCCACTGGATGATTTTAGCTCCTTTGTCGAAAATCAAGTGACCGTAGGTGTGTGGGTTCATTTCTGGGTCTTCAATTCTATTCCATTGATCTACCTGCCTGTCACTGTACCAATACCATGTAGGTTTTATCATTACTGCTCTGTAGTACAGCTTGAGGTCAGGAACGCTGATTCCCCCAGAAGTTCTTTTGTTGTTGAGAATAGCTTTTGCTATCCTGGGTTTTTTGTTGTTCCCAATGAATTTGAGAATTGCTCTTTCTAAGTCTATGACGAATTGAGTTGGTATTTTGATGGGGATTGCATTGAATCTGTAGATTGCTTTTGGAAGGATGGCCTTTTTGCTATATTGATCCTGCCAATCGATGAGCATGGGAGAGCTTTCCATCTTCTGAAGTCTTCTTCAATTTCTTTCTTCAGAGACTTGAAGTTCTTCTCATACAGATCTTTCACTTGTTTGGTTAGAGTCACACCACGATACTTTATATTGTTTGTGACAATTGTGAAGGGTGTCATTTCCCCAATTTCTTTCTCAGCCTGTTTATCCTTTGAGTATAGGAAGGCTACTGATTTGTTTGAGTTAATTTTATATCCAGCCACTTTGCTGAAGTTGTTTATCAGCTGTAGCAGTTCTCTGGTTGAGGTTTCGTGTCCCTTAAGTATACGATCATATCATCTGCAAATAGTGATATATTTATTTCTTCCTTTCCAATTTGTATCCCTTTGACCTCCTTTTGTTGTCTAATTGCTCTAGCTAGAATGTCAATTACTATATTGAATAGATAAGGGGAGAGAGGGCAGCCTTGCCTAGTACCTGATTTTAGTGGGATTGCTTCAAGTTTCTCTCCATTTAGTTTGATGTTGACTACTGGTTTGCTGTATTTTGCTTTTACTATATTTATGTATGGGTTTTGAATTCCCGATCTTTCCAAGACTTTTATCATGAAGGGATGTTGAATTTTGTCAAATGCTTTTTTGGCATCTAATGAAATGACCATATGGTTTCTTTCTTTGAGATTGTTTATGTAGTGGATTACACTGATGGATTTCCGAGTATTGAACCATCCCTGCATCCCTGGGATGAAGCCTACTTGATCATGATGAACTATCGATCGTTTTGATGTGTTCATGGATTTGGTTTGCGAGAATTTTATTGCGTATTTTTGCATCGATATTCATAAGGGAAATTGGTCTGAAGTTTTCTTTCTTTGTTGGGTCTTTGTGAGGTTTTGGTATCAGTGTAACTGTGGCCTCATAGAAGGAGTGGGGTAGTGTTCCTTCTGTTTCTATTTTGTGGAATAGATTGAAGAGTATTGGTATTAGGTCTTCTTTGAAGGTCTGATAGAATTCTGCAGAGAACCCATCTGATCCTCAGTTTTTTTTTTTTTTGGTTGAGAGACTTTTAATGACACATTCGATTTCTTTAGGCATTATGGGACTGTTTAAATGGTTTATCTGATCCTGACTTAACTTTGGTATTTGGTACCTGTCTAGAAAATTGTCCGTTTCATCCAGATTTTCCAATTTTGTTGAGTAAAGGCTTTTGTAGTAGGATCTGATGATTTGTTGAATTTCCTCAGAATCTATTGTTATGTCTCCTTTTTCATTTCTTATTTTGTTAATTTGGATCCTGTCTCTGTGCCCTCTGGTTAGTCTTGATAAGGGTTTATCTATCTTGTTGATTTTCTCAAAGAACCAACTCTTAGTTTTGTTGATTCTTTGTATAGTTCTTTTTGTTTCTATTGGTTGATTTCAGCCCTTAGTTTGATTATTTCCTGCCTTCTACTCCATTTGGGTGCATTAGTTTCTTTTTGCTGGTGTGCTGTTAAGTTGCTAGTGTATGCTCTCTCCAGTTTCTTTTTGGAGGCCCTCAAAGCTATGAGTTTTCCTCTTAACACTGCTTTCATTGTGTCCCATAAGTTTGGGTATGTTGTACTTTCATTTTCATTAAATTCTAGGAAGTCTTTAATTTCATTCTTTATTTCTTCCTTGACCAAGTTATCATAGAGTAGAGCATTGTTCAGCTTGCATGTGTATGTGGGCTTTCTGTTTCATCAATTTTGGAGAAAGTACCATGAGGTGCTGAGAAGAAGGTATATCCTTTTGATTTAGGATGAAATGTTCTATAGATATCTGTTAAATCCATTTGGTCCATAACATCTGTTAGTTTCACTGTGGCTCTGTATAGTTTGTGTTTCCAAGATCTGTCCATTGATGATAATGGGGTGTTGAAGTCAGCTATTATTATTGTGTGAGGCGCAATGTGTGCTTTGAGCTTTAGTAAAATTTCTTTTGTGAATGTGGGTGCCCTTGCATGCGGAGCATAGATGTTCAGGATTGAGAGTTCTTCTTGGTAGATTTTTCCTTTGATGAGTATGAAGTGTCCTTCCTTATCTTTTTTGATGACTTTTGGGTGAAAGTCGATTTTTTCGGATATTAGAATGGCTACTCCAGCTTGTTTCTTGGGAACATTTGCCTGCAAACTTGTTTTCCAGCCTTTTACTCTGACGTAGTGTTTGTCTTTATCATGGAGATGTGTTTCTTGAATGCAGCAAAATGCTGGGTCCTCTTTATGGATCCAGTTTGTCAGTCTATGTCTTTTTATTGGGGAATTGAGTCCATTGATGTTAAGAGATATTAAGGAATAGTGACTCTTGGTTCCTGTTATTTTCGATGTTATTTTTACTTTTATGTGGCTATCTTCTTTTGAGTTTGTTGAAAGATTACTTTCTTGCTTTTTCTAAGGTGTAGTTTCCCTCTTTGAGTTGACGTTTACCATCCATTATCCTTTGTAGGGCTGGATTTGTGGAAACATATTGTGTAAATTTGGTTTTGTCATGGAATATTTTGGTTTCACCATCTATAGTAATTGAGAGTTTTGCTGTGTATAGCAGCCTGGGTTGGCAGTTGTTTTCTCTTAGTGTCTGTATGAATTCTGGCCAGGATCTTCTAGCTTTCATAGTCTCTGGTGAGAAGTCAGGTGTAATTCTGA
>JAPYYD010004336.1:0-13206 GCA_028551405.1 Uromys caudimaculatus | reverse complement strand
ATGTCATGACCTGGGCAGAGGTCTTTGTATTTGGACCCTCCATGAGTGTAGATCCCATGAGGAGAAGGGAAACTGATACAGATGTGAAATAATTTTCAAAGGCCTAGAAAGAGGACTTCAGTATGAGTTTACCAACACAGAATGCATTTGCTATAGTAAAAAAGATCCTATCCTACCAAATATGATTTAATTGAGAAGATAAAAAGTGAAAATAAATCATGGTTCAGAGTTTAACAATGAATCTAAATGTGACAAGGAATTATTTACTAGCTTACAAGATAAACTCTGAAAGCAGTAGGTTGGGATTTTCCACAATTACCAACTTTAATTAATTAAATCCACATTGCATTGTTAAAGTTGTTATGAAGTCACAGATTTTTAGTGTATGTATTCTGATCAATTTAGACACAGTAGCTACACCTATGGAACCTCATTACAACAAACAACACAGTAAACCCTGTTCTCCACACAGTCTCATGCAAACCAAGCTTATGTGTGCCTGCAGGCTACAGGGTTCTCATAAAATGACACAATTGGTATAGATCTAAGAAATCTTCTCACACTATTTTCATGCACTCAAACTTCATTTTAACAAGTATCAGAATTTTCATGCTCATTGCAGATACATTGATGGTGACCTAAATTATAAAATAACCTAAACGCTTATTCATTGAGGACAAGCTGGGTACCTAGGAGGACATTTTGCTAAAAAAAATGAAGAAAATAGCAAATTTTTGAGCAATATACACCTCTAAAGGACTCACAGTCAGTACTGTATTGCAGCATAAAATTGCAGCGTGGGCAGTGTCAACACACTTCTTTGTCTCATCAGATATTAGTCTTTAACTGTCTTTCATTTGTGAAATGGGTGAGAGCTTCAGCCATCTCTTCTACACTGCAGGTAGCAATAGAAAATTCAGGGCAGAGACCACAGAATCTAGCTGAAGCAATCACTTTCAAAGCAGTTTTCTAATGTTCGTTTAGTTGGTGTGTGGAGAAGAAAAATGGTTGCAAAGGTTATTGTAGCAAGAGTTTTTGATAGAGATGAGTATCAAATATGCTATTATAGCATACTGTAAAAATTCAGAATTTTTATTTGAATGATAATACTTCTGCCAATGAATCATAGTGAATGAAAAAGTCAAAATGTGGTCAAGAAACAAACTGACTTGTTTTGTTTGAATTTACATAGTGACAATAAAATATAGTTTATCAAAAATGTGATAGTGTTACCTTATCGGTAATTTTTTTTTGTTTTCTTCTGATCAAGTAACTGGCCTTAGGTTATGACACTTTCATTTTTGGTTGGGAAAGTACAATTAAACATTTAAAATTTTTATATGTCAGTTTGTATGTATTTAATACATTATATAATGTGCTGAGGGCCAGCCCTGGCAGGGGTTTTCTTTCTTGTCAGTTCATCTTGAGGCAGTGGAGAGAGAAGAGAGTCGGTGGAGGATCAGATTTGGTCTTATGAGATACAGATACTTTGTCTTATGAGAAATTTAGGGTTGCTGTTTAATAAAAAAGTACTTTACTTATCTAAGTTACTATTCTACTGTAGCTGACCTGCCTTCTATGATCTTTTGAGGCCAGAAACAGCAGTTTCTGGCACTTTAGTAACTCTTCCTCAAATAGCAAAGGATTAAGTAAATAGTCTAGCACTACTGCAGCAGGACCTGCATGGCCATTAATTTTGGCCTAGTAGTAGCAATTTGCAGAAAGAAAAAGGGACATTTTGAAAAGTGATTATAGTGTTTAGTACTAAGTAGTAAAATGTTTCCCATTAAAGCTATCTAAGAAGAAAGTGGAAAAGTGGAACGATCTTAAGTGGAGAATGGGAAATAATATCTCCAAACAGGGAAAGGGGAAAAATTCTTCTCTCTCTGCTTCTCATCTCTTTTTCCTCAGTTCTTATGCATCTTTCAGAATACATGATCATGTGTTCAGAAGTTCATCAACCGTTCACAACCAAATCCAAATCATAAATTGAAATAGAAGTTTACAACAGTAAACTTCTATCCATTAGTAATTATCCATTAGTAATTATCTGGCTAAACATCCATCACCTGTCACATCTCCACAGGTTCACTCAAAGTTGAAACCCGTAACTAAGTCATTATCGAAGTTTTGTGTAGATAAACCCAGTCAATATTTTATCTTCTGTCCTAGCACCTATAATAAATCATTAGTTCCCTTTTTATGACCTTTGGTTTATTGATTTACAACCTCTTGGAATGTACTCTGAGTAGGAGAAAGTCTGGTTACTATCTAAGAGCAATTAACTAGTGACACATGGGATACTGGCAGTATTCTCATTGCAGTTTTGACTATCAGCAAAGGACCTAATAGCAGTCCCACTATGAAAGAGCATAATATTCACTGATATAATTTTAGGAATACTTATAGGATCACCATTGAGATTTAAGAAGTCATATATTTGTCTTTATAGCCTCACTACAAGATAGTACATCTTCATGGCTCTTCAGAGATCTGCTCTAAAGGGATGTTCTATTAATTAGTGATTGTTACATATGTTTAATAATAACATGGAAAACATATTAATAGCAGCAATTGTTCCTAAAATGAATTCGCTTACAGCCTTGCTTAATAAGGGTGAACCTGTAACAGATTGTATAATAATCTGAAGCAGGCCATCTCAGGAAGATCACATGCTCCTTATTAGCTTGTCTCATTATGGCTCCTGACACATATGTATTTCCATTATTTGAGCAGTTATTTAATCATGAGTTTTCCATAAAGAGAAACAAAAATATTCTCTTGGTATTAAGTGACCTGGAAACTCTGTATTCCACAGTCAAAACTAGTGAAAGATACCATGAGAAAAATGACCTGGGTTTTCTTTCTGCATGATGCTCATTTCACATTGCTGAGAGGAAGATTTCTGACTTCACAGATGTAGACAGGACCCAAGAATGATTGTGATAAACTCCTGTATGATGTTCTCCCTCTCTACCACAGGAGGAGAAGTGTACCTGTCAACATCATGTTTTCTCTCTTCAGTATTCTGCTTCTCTCTGTTCATTATTGCTTCATTTCTTTGTATGTTCTTTAGGACAAATTGGATTAATGTTTTTTAATTAAAATAGATTCTTGTCTCATACAATATATTCTCACCAGTTTCTCCTCCCTCCACTCTTTCCAGCTACCCCTGACTCCAACTATCATACTCTTCCCAGATCTACTTCCCATCCCCTGTTTCCTCTTCAGAAATGACTGTGGCTCCAATAGAGGTTAGACAAGCAACATAAAAAAAGCAAATGCAATGGACCTCATATTAAGGGTGGACAAAGAATCCAATAGTAGGAAAGTGTCTCAAGAACATGTGAGAGACACCAGCTCCCACTATTAGGAGTTTCACAAAATCACCAAGTTAACAGCTATAACATCAGCAGAAGACCTCGTGCAGACCTATGCATCTCCCATGTCTATCATTTAAGTCTCTGTGATTTGTTGCTGACAAGGTCCTATAAGGCTTGGGTTTCCTCTCATTGTGTTGGGCTCAAATTACACCAAACATTAGTTGACCATTCAAACAGTTTGGTAACACTATCCCCCTTCACATCTTGCACACTGGACAGATTTTAGGTGGAGGGTTGTTTAGTTGTACCCCATTTTAAATAGAATTGTTTGCTCTTTGAACAGCTAGTTGCTTGAGTTCTTTATACATTTTGTATTTTAAGGCTCTATCTGTATAATATATACAGTTGGTAAACATCTTTCCCCATCCCTAAGGCTATCTTGTCTTTGTCAGATTGACTGTGCTTTTTGCCTTAGAGAAGCTCCTATAATTTTCAGTTCCAGAATTCATTTCCCTCATTTTTTGCTTTCTTTATTTCTTCTATTTTCATTTTCAGTCTTGGAAAGTTTTATGTGTTTTATTCAATTGTTTATTCTTAGCTTCATTTATTAATTTTCTCCCATTGTTTCATCATGTTTCGTGCATTTCTTTCAGTTATTTACTTATTTCGTCCTTAAGAACCTCTGTCATCTTCATACAGTTGGTTTTACGGTCTTTTTCTTGTGCTTTTTAAAATTCTATTTAAAAATGGTGTACACAGCTAAACAGAATTCTCCAAAGAGAAATCTCACATGGTCTCGAAACACTTTAAGAAACATTGAACAACCTTACCTATGTTGGAATATTCAAGATGATCTGCCATAATAGGATAGTTTGGCTATGTGACTGACATATTTCCCTGGTTGTTACTGTAACTATGCTGGTGTCTAGACATCTGGGCTTAAGGCGCTGATTTTGGGCTTTGTCTTCTTGGGCAGGTGTTGTGTCCCTGGTTATCTCTTTAGTCACTTTATTTTAAGGGAGTGTTTGGCTGAATGCTGCCACTTTTACTGACCTGCTTGGTGGGTGTGTTCAAGGAGACACACAAAGTGGAGAAGACATATGTATCTACTGTCTTTATGTCTCAACATTTTATTGTCTTACATTTTTAACCCATTTACCTCTGTTCTTCTCTTTCAGTGATTTTACTAAACATAGCTGCATATATTACCAGTGTGTTCACTATAAACATTTGATTCTCAGGTTGCTAACAGTTGTTTCTCAACCACAACATATTGGCCAGTAGTCTACACTGACAGTTCAAGTTATTGATGGTCCCTAATGTTTGATATGCAGGCATTAGTATTTGGGTCCCACAAATTCTGCCTCAAATTTCTGGTCTGTTTTTCTGCAATTTTTCAGAGACAGTTTTTCCTGGGTGATGATAAAGAATATTCTCAATGGGTCCATTATACATAAAGACAACAAAAAACTACAATTTCAAAGTGGAAGAAAAATTGTGTTTAACTCGAGTTTATTGATCAGAATGAAAGATTATGCTTGGTATTTACTCTTAGGTGATAAAATATTGTGGGGATCTCTTTAAGTCCTAGTAGGCAGAATAACAATCCACAAGCCAAAAAGGAAATTCATTTCAGTATCACTGTATATTTTTCAGTGCTGGCTGAGGGTGTGTTGTTGGTTATCTCCAATGTAAGCCTTGTAGCCTCCAGGGAAAAAGAGTCCCAGGGCAAGTGTTACAGCTCTGAAATAAAAGGTCTCCTGCCACTCAGAAGTCAAGATATACCACAAAGCCACATGGAACAACAACCCACACACAAGAGATTTACTGGGAAAAACACTGGAGGGAGGCTGCCTCTGCTCAGCTGAGAAGCAGAAGAGAACTGAGTGGGAACAGAATTTTCAGGAGTGGGAATATCTTAGGTTGGAGATTTGTAGGATTTTATATCCTGAGCTTGAGTGAACTCAGAGATTCATGTTTTATTAAAACCTGAAAGTAAATTCTGAATTTTTACCCTCCAGACACAGCAGCTATTATTTTGTCAAACTTCTGGATTCTGACCAAGGGTGGTTTATTTTGGAATATTTAAGTACTCTAAAATTTTTGGAAAAGTTTTCCTGGTAACAGTTATAAGGCTGCGTTCTATTAACTGAGAAACAATGCCCTAGGGATGAAGAGTCTGGGATAAATAGTCTGAGACTTACAGTGTGACCTGATACTACATATACCACAGGTCACCAAACTACTCACTACATCCATTCCTTCACTTCTGGTCAGAAAAACATATATTTCCATTAAAGAGAAAACCTGGTAGTTTTCCATTCTTGGTTTCCCTAGGACTTTTCTTTAAACACAAGAACCTTTGCCCTCTACAGATAAAATATATTTTATGAATGTTTCTAGTTCTTCTTATGATGTTAGTGTTTTCTTAGTGTAAATGGAAAGACTCAAAAGATGTTTTCCAGAATATAAATGTTGTTTTGACATGTGAAGTGTGATTACATCACATGACTGTACAGATATAAAACAGGCAAGTAATACTGGCATAATCTCAGCATTCAGAATACTGGGGCAGGTATATTCCTTTACATTTGAGGCCATACTACTCAAAATCAAAGTCTCATTCCAAAACATGTCTCTTCTGCCTTGCCTTGCATGAAAACTGCACATGTGTTGAGGTGACTTTTCTTCACATTATATGCAGGTGTGTCTGTGTATTTTCATATGTTGATTGCCATATTGGCCGAGAACTAGATGCTAGCAGGATCTTGATATTGTCATTTCTATGTTCTATCAATAGCCTTATATTCATAAATACTTGTCTTTCAAAGCATGCTCAGATACTTGAAGGCCAGACAGTCCTCTGCCTTAAGGCGATCTAAAGATGTTTTGTTCAGGCCAGTTGACACTATTGCTCCCTCCATGGGGCTACAAATGCCCTCAGATCCTTCAGTCCCTTCTGCAATTCCTCCATCTGGAATGCCGCACACAGTCCAATGGTTTCTGTGAATTGCATCTTGGGTATTCTGAACTTTTGGGTTAATATCCACTTATCAGTGAGTTCATACCATGTTTGTTCTTTTATGACTGAGTTATCTCACTCAGGATGATATTTTCAACTGGCCTGACCCCCTGGTGCTCCCGGAGACTGGACCACCAACCAAAGCATACATATGGAGGGACTCATGGTGCTGGTCACATATGTGGCAGAGGAGGGCCTTGTTGGCCATCAGTGGGAGGAGAGTCCCTTGGGCCTAAGAGTGTTAGGTGCCCCAGTATAGGGGAATGCCAGGGAGGAAAGTCGGGAGTGGTTGTTTGAGTGGGGGAATACCCTCATAAAGGCAGGGGGAGGAGAATGGGATAGAAGGTTTTCAAAGGGGAGACCTGGATAGGGGAAAACATTTGAAATGTAAATAAAGTATCAAAAAAAAAAAAGAAAGATCTTTGGTTATGTCTTACAACTGATAGCTTGTTAGAAAACCCTGAAGTCCAATACCTGGCACAAAATTGGAGGGAGGAATTCCTGGCCACAAAATCATTGACCAGGCATATTTTGCAGGAAGGACAGATTATAGATCAAAGGCTTTGTGTTTGATTCAGTGTGTACATTTCTCCTTATGTAGCTTGCCAAGCAGTTGCCTTGCCATCTGAACAGTGTCCATGGGCTCAGATCCCTGTGCTTTAAGGACAGAACCATAACTCTGGGCTTGTGTTTCTGAGATCTCTCCTCTTTCCTGAGCTGAAATTAATTTTAACCTGTCACAATCACGAACCTCAGAACTTACAAGAGAAACCTGCTCCTCATTCTAATCATGAAAAAATCAGTTTATGAGCTAGTTTATCTAAAAAGACCTGGGTAATTCTGGAGTCTTTTTTTCCCCCAGACTATGCAGATGTGCATAGGATTACACAGAGGATTATAGAGAACAATCAAGAATCTATGTATGAACAAATTGTTAAACAGTTTACTATCTATTATAGTTCTATTTGTAGTTGTTATTTGTTTGTTTGTTTGGAGAAAAATCTAGACAGTTTTCCCAAGGAGTTTCTCTCTTACTCCCTTCCCCACTACAAAGAGTAAATAATATTGTGCCTTACCTAACTAACATTATTTTCTTTGACTGAGAAATCCAGCTTTTCTACCTTGTGTTCAAGCCTGATATTCTGCTTCCCACAGGAACTCTTGTGTTGTGGGAAATATTAAAAAAATGAACCTGCATGTTCCTGTGCTAGTGCCGTCAACTCTATGTCCTGGCAGCCTGGCCAGCCATCCACTGGTGGGCAATGCCTAACCTGTTTTATCTCATGGAGACTCGGACTCAGAGCTCCATGATCTCTCCACCCAGCTCACTAGGTTTCCACTGGTGTGTCGCTACCATGCCAACCCCATGCTTCAATACCCCCATAGCCTCAGTGGTGCACATCTGTCAAACCCACATTTTACTGTCATACCTTTCTCTCTGGAACCAAGCCAAGTTGCTCTGAGAAGAAAAACACCACACAAATTTAGTTCACAAACAATGGTAACTCAATTTCTGGGCATAACAACTAAAATCCTAATCTTGTATGCGTAATTAAATCTAAATCCTCTGGAGGCAAATCCTGAGGGATTCGCCATTGAAACCAGAAGACACTAGTAGCTACATCTTGTCTTCATGCTGTCCCCATTCAAAGAAGCCCTCTCTCATGCCTCCTCCTCTCTTCTCCTCTCCAACCTGGAAGTCCTTCCTACTCACCCAGACATTGGCTCCTTTATTCATTAGGAGATTGGTTCACAAGAAGTCAAGTGAGTACTTAACTCTCTCCTTGTCAGAAGCCTCTCCCAGGAGAGAGAATTAACATCAAAATACAAACAACCCCAGGATTATCTATAATACTCTTGGAGTTAGTTTTATTTGTCTCACTGCATTTTTATTTCAGTTTTTTTTTTTTTGAGGTATTTCTAACCATTTATTGAACTCATATCATAAGTTTTCAGTTTGGTCAGTGGTTTTGCAGAAATGGACAGCACCTTGTGATGCAATTTTTCAACATTACTAGCAGTTTAATGTGTGATTTTGCACAAATGGTAGGCCCCTGGTGATGCCATTTTTCAACATTTCTTGAAGCTTTTTCAGTGATCTTGCACAAGTGGCCAGCCCAATGTGATGCCATTTTTCAACATTTATTACACTTTCACCTGTGATTTTCCTCAAATGAACATACACTGGTGTTGCCATTTTCTACTTTTCTTGCAGTTTTGTCAGTGGTTTTGCAAAAATGACCAGCCCCAGGTGATTCCATATTTCAACATTTCATGATGTTTGGTCTGTGATTTTGCCCAAATGGTGGGCCCCTGGTGATGCCATTTTTCAACATTACTAGCAGTTTGGTCTGTGATTTTGCACAAATGGCCGGCCTGTGTTGAAGACATTTTTCAACATTTCTATCACTTTGGTCAGTGATTTTGCAGAAAGGGCCATCCGATGGTGATGCTATTTTTCAATATTTATTGCAATTTGGTCAATGATTTTGCACAAATGGCCAGGTCCTGATGATGCCATTTTTCAACATTTCTTGCTGTTTGGTCTGTGATTTTGCCCAAATGGCCAGTCATAAGTTGTTCTCATTTACTTTAGGCATCTGCTATAATTTTCTTTTCCATGAATCATGTTGTTCCTGTCCTCTTTGAGTTGATTGACATGGCCTACAAGTTTTGATCTTCTTGATCCTGACTATATGTTTTCACTTCTTTATTTTGGATAATATGCAAATTACTCTCCTTGTAAGATACATATATGGTCTGTGCTTTGAAACTAGAGCATTTTATCTTAGTTTTACTTTGTTTTGGAAATAGGTTGGGAGCATTAGCATTTAGAGGCATTATTCAATTCTGTGTGTTTTTATCCCAAGGGGGCTGGTATCTCAAAGTGAAAAATAAGGCAGTATCACTTGTAATTTGAGGATTCAGAACCCAGGTGCAGTGTCCTACTACATCCAGTTCTGGTCTAGATGGGCAGCAAACTTGGAAGCTGTGCAGAATATGTCCTGGGCATCATGACAGCCTCTGTTGTGTGGATGGCAGCCTGCAACAGAGTGGGAGGAGTGGTTATTGATGGGGAAGGTGGGCATATCTGCCTGATCAGATGTATTTAAAAAACAATGAAAACAAGCAATGAAGCAAGCAATCAATGAAAGACAAACAAACAAACAAACAAACAAACAAAGAAAAACACCTGAGAGGAACTTGTAAGCTAATTAATTAAGAGTCCTAAGTAGGTGTGTTCGGAGGAAACATGTAACAGGAAGTTGCTGAATACTGAGCATGTCTAGAAGGCATTGTCACAAGATCCAGGCCATAGTGACAGGAATTTCTGCCATTACTGCATTCTCAGTTTATCGTGGTGGGAGACTACTGCCCAGAATTTGAGATACCACAAAACTTCCTTTTGCTACAGTTGCTGTGTGAATATTCTGGGAGTGTCACCACCCAGTCTGTAGTCTGTCCTTGAACCTTCCAGGTCAGAGGAACTTGCATGAACAGAGCAGAAGAGTGGAGCAGTGATGCATTTTTTTGCAGCCACTCTCACAATTTTGTTGTGAATATCTTAAAATTTTTGGGAAGTTTGAGATTGTATGAACTGGGGTTCATTGTGATATTTTCATTAATTTTATGGTTTCCAGAATATACCTCATAAATACCCTCTTGGATCATTTGCAGTATCTGTAGTTTGTCTGTGGTGATTCCCTATGCTAGAGCAGTATTAAAGCTCCCTGAATTCAAATTTACCCAGGCTTTATTAACTCCCCTGTTCCTGCATTCATAGGCATCCCCAGACAGCTTTGTTGATATTAGCCACACGAGGAACCAGTACAGATTTGATTGAGTCAGAAAATATAAAGCACCATCATATTGGCTGTAAATATTAACATTTTCTGAATAAATTAATACACTCCATTAAATTTACACTAAGGTATATGTACTCTTTAATTTAAACACAGTATTCATAAAAGTGTTTTCATAGGCTTAATTGTTAATATTATACCTTGTTTCTGAGTGACAAGTGAAAACCGGAATGCTGAAAGATCTGGCTAAGGAGAAGAAATATTGTAGGTTTTGTTAATCATAAATGACACCAGAGAAAAACCAATTCCACCATGTGGGCAAGCTTTGTTTTTATTTATTTATTTAATTATATTGGATATTTTATTTATTTACATTTCAAATGTTATCCCCTTTCCCATTTTTCCCTCTGGAAATCCTCTATCCCATAGACCCTCCCCCTGCTTCTATGAGGGTACTCCCCCACCCACCAACCCACTTCTGCCTCCCCACACTGGCATTCCCCTACACTGGAGCATCCAGCCTTCCCAGGATCAAGGGCCTCTCCTCCCATTCATGATGGGCAATCTTTATTAAATATTACATCCTGACCAAGAGATGTACTTTGGACACATGCTACAAGGGTTTCTAAAGACATCCCTATAGAGAATTTAGTTTCTAATGAATCTTCACAATTTTCTTAAGACTTGAAACTGAAAGCATTCCAGGAAGATATATGGTCCTTAGGCAGGTGGTGTTTATGGGTTAAGTTTTGGTTTTATAGTCTGAGGGAGAAAACAGTCAGAGGTATCTGGCTGGGCCCAGACTGAACCAGGCCATGAGAGGAGGTGGAGGTGTATGGAGGAAGAGAAGGGGAGATAGAGGAGCTGAGTAAGAGATGAACTAGAAGCCAAGAAAGCACCTAGCCAACAATGTCCAGGTTGATATGTTAATAGGCACCCCTGTTAGCCATTTGTCCTGAGTTTCTTTGAGATCTAACAGCTTCCTGGCCATCCCAGCATGTATACTGTGAGAGGATGGTATCAGGACAGGGTATTTTTATAGATACAAAACTCAGTATAGATTAAGACAGAATTAGACAACACCCTTACAGTAATTATGATTGCTCACTTACATGAGAAAAATGGCTCCTTGGTTCATGAAAAGCAATTTGCCCGTGTACATTCATGGTCTGTTGATTTCTTGCAGGGGTGGGAATGCTTAGACCCTGCACTCATGATTTTTTTTCCAGACAACTCTTGTTGGAGAACTTCAGCTGTCTTGATTCAGTGGATCAGATAGTTTTCTTCAGTCTTCCTTGATTTTGTTCAGGGTTCCTGGGAAAAGGACTCTGAAAGTGTGTGAACTGAAGGAGTCTCACATCTCAGAGAATAAACTGAAATCCTCAGAGAAAAAGAGACATTTCCCATGACATCTTCTCTTTTCTTCATGTACATCAGGTGTTGGAAATTTTCATTTTTGTTTCATGAAAAGTTCTTGGTTCTTTCTGACCAATGTTTTCCAATATTGATGTCTCCCTCTGCTCAGCCACATCTGCTCACCCTTAAATCAAAGGTAATAGCCCTGGATGGTAAAAGCCAAAAAGACTGTAATAAAGGTATGTTAGAGGGATTGAACAAGGGGTTGGTTGTGTCTCCCCTGTCAGTAGAAAGAGGACATACATTTGTTATTGCCAGATTCTACTTCAATAATGATTCTGGAACATTACACTGAGAATAATATTATATATGGGGATATCAATTTCCCACTATAGGCAATGCAGTCACCACATGAGTTGATCTCAGTATTTGATTAGTTTTGAGTCTCTGGAATAAGTGTAGCCCATTGAAAGCAGTTTCTTTTACCCAGACTGAAAACAGCCTCAGGCTATGGGTGTATGACAAGGGCCATTTATACATGCAGCAAATGCCAGTAGTGAATTCCTCCTAGGGTCTGTGCCCTTCCCTATTGGATTACAGCCAGGTTCCCACTGTAAAATCTGCATGTCTTCCCTATGGCACTGCCACTATGAAACCAGTGGCCATGCCTTGCCTGACAGATTGAGATTTTAGCACACAGGATTCAAATATGTGTTAGGCCATTGATAACTCTGTATGCTGTCCCAGTTTGCATAGCAGTTTTTGACATTATGAATGCTACCATCGTAGTGTCCATCCAAGATATTTATTGACAGAGTAAATGGTCTGACGTGAGTTATTTTTCTCCAGAAGATACACTTGCTTTCTGAATCATATATTCTGTCCAGTCTAAATTATATTTAGTCCTTGAACTGTATTCTCACTGATGCACTGTGTTGAATTAATCCTGATTCGAGTGGAATAATTACTGTTGACCTTTTCTTTACTGTTTGTTTTAGTTTCCTGTATCTTTCCCTTTATTATTCTGAGGTATGTTCCTTTTATGCTTACATCTTGAGAGCTTTTATACTGAAAAATGTCAGATTTTACCACAGGCCTGTAAAAGTAACTTTTATTCCCTCTTGTAATTGTTGTCTGGGAGGCTTACTGCCTCAGTCAATTAACCTAGGTCTAGTACTGGAAGCCACTAGTCTCCATACAATCTTATCTATGTCTAGCGTGTTTTGTCCTCTGAATTGTGCTACTGAATAAGCTCCCCATTTCTTGTTCTTTCTCAACTCTTACCTGGCTGGTTGAACTCAGATGTTCAGGCTGAAACTCCTCTCCTAGCTGATCTATTCAATCTGGTTCTTCTCTCAGACACTGATTTGCTCTGCTTAGCCTTAGGTTAACTGTAGAAATCTTTTCTAATCTTCTGGCTCCTTTTCTTTTGCTCATTCTGTCTTTACCTGTGCCTACCATGTTCTCTCTTCTGTCTGTCTCTGTAAAACACTCCCAGTAAAACTGCTTCCTTCTCCTTCTTTGTTGCTCTACCCAATCAATTCTACTATACTACTCTCAGGGAACACTACTGTGGGACCTCCAGGCAGAGGAAACCCCACTCAATCACAGGTTGCGGCAGCCAAGGAACACACGGAAGCCGTCTCGGTGTAAAACAGGAGGTGTATTAGAAACTGGTGCACCAGGGTCGATCCGCTGCCTA
>JAPYYD010004335.1:0-13207 GCA_028551405.1 Uromys caudimaculatus | reverse complement strand
CCAAGCTGAGGTTTCCGGCCGTCGCTGGAAGCTGCTGGCCGTCAGTCTCTGTGGCCCGCTGGTGAGCTGTGGGGCGTGTCTTTGGCCCTCTGCTGGGTCTTGTGATCTCCGGCGAGGGATCTTTGTCCCGGCGCTGATTAGCTGTGGGGCCCTGTCAATCCCTGACACTATTAATGATACTCTGTTAATGCATGTAGTCAGGAACCTAGCATAACTGTCCTCTGAGAGGCTCCACCTAGCAGCCAATGGAAACAGATGCAGAGACTCACAGCCAAACATTAGGTAGAGCTTGGGGAGTTTTGTGGAAGAGTTGAGGGAAGGACTGAGGGACCCACAGAGGATAGGGACTCCACAGGAAGACCAACAGAGTCAACCAATCTGGACCTTTGACTCCCAGAGATGGAACCACCAACCAAAGAGCATGCTTGGGCTGGACCTGGGCTCCCAGCACATATGCACCAGATGTATAGCTTGGTCTTCATGTGCATCAATTGGAGTGGGGGCTGTCCCTGAATCTTTTGCCTGCCTGTGGACCCTGTTTCCCCAACTCGGCGCCTCAATGGGAGAGGATGTGCCTGGTCCTGCAGAGACTTGATATAGGAGGGTGGGGTGAAACCTGGGAGAGTGGGGGGCTCCTCAGAGGCGGGAGATGGGGGAAAGAGCTGTGTGAGGGGGGACAGGGAGGAGAGGTGGGGCTGATATTTGGATGTACATATTAATGCATTTTTAAATATAAAGTTGGGTTTTGGAACCTTCCTCAAAGATCTTCAGAAAATTAAATTTTCTGTCCCCTCCAAAAGACAACATCATCTTTACATCTGATCCCCTTTCTGCACTGTTTTTCATAACTTCATAGCATTTTCAATCAGAAAAAAAAACTCCTTATCCAGGAATGGAGAAGCTGACAGTTCAATAATTGCTTATTGAAACAATCATGTTAAAAATATCCACAGGGTAGCTTTCTTTGGCCATAGCTCATACATTTTCTAGGATGCATATGAACATAATAGTTCATGAATGTGAGCGACAGAGAGATGATGAATTCTGAGCCCGCTCAAATGATTGTCATTTTTTGAGAACATGGAAGTTAGTAGAAGGTAACTGCAGCAGGTAGAGAAATGGACATAGATACAGAGCCCTAGGTCTATGCATTAGAGGCTAGAGAGAAGACAGCTGGCAGAATAAATTGACTACTACAGAATCACCACAGATCCTGGAAGACCTGTGCATGAAAACTAAAATTTCTGTGCTTTGAAATTATACTTTCAAAGACCAGTCCAACTTAGGACATCATAAAATGTTTATAGGAGGAGCTCTTCAGTAATGCCATCATTGCAGTTTAGGACTATGAGGACCATTCTCATTCAGACCACACCATCCCATACTCCCTGGTGGCCCCAGGCTTGTGGCCATATCATAATGCGAAATGCATTTAGTTTAACTTCGAAAGTCCTCACAGGTTTTCACAGTGGCAACACAGTTTAAAATCCCAGACTCCGAGTCTTTTGTGAAACTCGGAACAAGGTTTCTAATCGTAAACCCCTGTAAAATAAAAAAAGCAAAGTACATACTTCCAACCTAGGATGCCACTAAATATACGTTACTACCCTAAAAGGGAGCCACATGGGTACAGTGAACTGAAGCAAGACTGGAACCCAGCAGAGCAAATTCCAAGTCCTCCATGTCTGATGTCAAAGGCTTAGATGGCTCTACTTTTCCAGCTTGGCTGACCACAACACAGTTCCCTCTCTTGGGCTCTGCTCCCTGTGTTTCCTTCTTCATTTACAGCTGAACCTGAACAGTATCGTTGTAGTAACTGACTTCATTTCACAATGACCAGCATATCTTTTTTTTTTCCTTAATGACAATGATTGAGCTAGATATGAGCTTTTCTTTTACTTAACATAGAAGCAAAGAGGATTTGGGGCTTTTCAAATTGAAGTCAGTTCTGTAATGAAGTGTCTAAACTCAAAGATTTATTTTACATTTTTCTCCTTTTGTAACTTCTCAACATGTTCTGTAGTCTTATGAGTACAAATGGACAAGCCCTTCTTCAAAAGCTGATTTTAAGCTTCTGTTCATATTATCTGTTGTCTTTCATGTTGTAGACTTTACCAACTTTCAGGACTGTGAAGCATGCACCTTAATTCCTTGGCTCTTTTCTGATATTGCTTCCTGCTTTATCTTAACATTTAGGCTTTCCATTAAGGCTGTCTGGCACGGAGTCACTGCTCTGAGTTCCTGCATACCTTCATACTGGGATATTATTTTACTATACATTTCATTTAGCCCCCTGAACTTGATATAAACCTAATGTTGCATATAGGAACGCTAAGACATACCGCAGGACATCACAAGTTAACCAGCCCTAACTGTCTGCACCTCATACTTGGGTTTCCAGTTCCTTCTTCCAAACCCTGTCCAGAAATGGGTTTCATGAGTTCACTCTGAGCATCAGTGTCTGGATCACTTGACTCTTCCTACATATCTTCATAGTCAAATGTTAGCTAAGGATTCAAAGGCCATCAGAAAAAACTGGACAAAGATCCTGGAAACAAAGCAAATGATACATTGCAAAATACCGTGAGTTTTCACAGACTGAAAGGAATATGACAAAGAGGTTGTATCTAAAAGATGAAAACATTTTCAAAAGAATGATTTTTAAGGTAAGGAAGGATCCCAGGAGGATGGAGATGGTGCACATTTTGAGAGTTATCAGGATGGAGATGAGACCATGTGAAGACAGATGGGAGAGCAAAGAGCAGCTTTTTAGATGAGTAAGTTAAGAAGTCGTCACAAGTAGAAGGCCTGTGATAGAGGAGGAAAGTTATTTAGAGAGACTATTGAGAAAATAGAATAGCCAAAGCATATGGACTAATACCATTGTTCTATTCAAATCCTGACATAAGAATCAATCAGATGGGAGATACTTCTTATCATGGAAGTATCATGGTTATACTTTTCTATATTTAAGGCTGTGCATTTGTTAAGTTCCTGGTAATCTGATTCCTCCTATATCTTTATTGATACCTTTAGAACAGTTTCCACTGTGTCTTTACTCACTTGCATGTGTATGTTCACACATATGTGCACACATGTACACACACACATACACACACACACACACACACACAATTGATCTCTTTTGCATTCTGTTTCTTTAGTCTATGGTTAGGAGAGTAACACATTTTATTTTTTCTAAATCCAGAAAAAAACTTTGTTTTTGAGTAAGGCACATCAGTTCCTTAAAGGAGTTTCTAATAGCAAAGGAAATATTGGTGATAAATGAAGAGATAACCTAGAGAATGGGAGATAGTATTTACAAACTGTTTACCTGGCCAAAGGATTACTATCCAGATAACATAATGACCTTCAAAGATAGACATCTAGAACGGAACTAACCCAATTTAGTAGGAATATAAAAGATCTATCATATAGTCCAACTATGTAATCACTCTCCCTTCATTCCTACATATGTTGCAGTGATAGCCATTGCAGGCAAGAATGGATGCAGCCTTGTTGTCTTAGAAGTGGATGAACTATAAAGAAAATCTTTATACACCATATTTGAATACACTATTAAACCAAAATATATGGACGGAATGAGATGAGAGTCGTACCCCAGTTGCGTGAATGCCCAGCTTGGCTTGAGCCCAGAGTGCTTCTTTCTCTGTTCTAACTATTCCCGGGCCTAGGTCTGGAAGCTTCTTCCAAGCTGACTGATTCAATCTGGCTTCTCTCGGTTTCTCACTGAATTGCTCTGCTTGGCCTCATACTAACTTTGATATTATGTTCTAATCTTCTGGCTCCTCATTCTCTGGCTCATTCTGTTTTCACCTGTGTCTAGCTTGTTCTTTCTGCCACCTGTCTCATAAAACTGTCCCGCTAAAACTTCCACACACATCATTCTCTCCCTGTGCTGTTCTGAAGTAGCCTCTCCTTCCTGTACTGTTCTCCTGAGAGTTGGGTGTATCCTAACTCCAACTCATTCTGTCAATCTTTCTCTGATTTGTTGCTATTTTCTTTTCCATCTGCCCCTCAATTAGATGTCACTTTCAAACATGGCTGCTTCCTTCTACAAACTAACCTTAACTTCATTGTTAGGGATTAAAGGTGTGCACTAGGGTGTGTCTGTATTCCAGCCAGATCATACTGTAATCCAGAACCTGTCTCCATTCCAGCTGGATCACATAGACCGAGAGAGTCTTTGGATGTGATCCCTACCAGAGCAGCCATGTTGCTGGATTAAAATTTCTCTACAAAAATGGAATTTTATTTTTGTTATTATATTATTATTACAGAATGTTATTTAGTCATAAAAGGGAATGACATGCATTTGTCAAAAAGGGTATGGAACTAGAGGACATTAGGTCAACTAAGATCAATCAGACACAGACAAATTCTACATGTTATTTCTCATATATGGAAGCTACAAAAACCAAAAGTGATGATTTGAATGTTGGATGTGGTTACTAGAGGCTGGGAGGGAAAGGACTCCTCCCCCACATGCCTGGCCTCAGTTGCTTTCCTTAACTACAAAGATTCCACAAACCCTTTCCTGTACCCTCCTTTAATCTAAATCCAGAAACACATGGCAAAACCGTGATGTTCTGCTGCCTCCTAGGACTGGAACCTGGCCCTCTCCACGACTGACATTGGCATCTGCTTTACGTTGATGGTTTTCTTTGCTGCATAATATCTTCCTTAATTTCATTTTGCTTGTTAGAAGCTGAGCTGGGTGGGGTCTTGTTCTGAGGATACCACTCTCCCCCTTTTTTATCCATTTCAAATCATGTTTTTCTTCAAACTTCTCATTGCCATGAGCACAGGACTTGGCTCCAACATTAAATCTTCTCAAACTGTACCTTTTGCATTTCTTTTTGCTCTGTTTGTTATTTTTTCATTGTAGATTTGCCTGAGAGTATAGTCATTAATAATCATGTGGCATAATCAATACTAGGCTGCTTAAAATCCCCTTTGACAATGAACTTGATCCAAAACGCTTCAATTTAGCTTCTGGCAGAGATTTTGGACAAGGACAGGAAGAAGCCACATTGTTTGGCAAATTATCACCAGACCAGTCTCCAATATCATTCCCCTCTGAAACCTCATGAGCTGGGCTGCCACTGTCCACATAGCTCTCAGTCCTACTGCCTTCCATGTTCCCACTAGAAGAACCTTTAAGTATATTTATACTGTTCAATTGCTTTCTAGTCCAAAGTCCCATCTTCCATATTTTCCCAACAAATAGCATGGTCGTTTGTATCATAGTAATACCCTAGTCCCTGGTACCAATATCTGTCTTAGTAACTGTTTTATTGCTGTGAAGAGACAGGGTGACCAAGACAAATATTATAAAAGAAAGCTTTTAAACTGGGGGCTTGCCTACATTTTTCAAGGGTTAGTCTCTTGTCATCATGGTGGGGGACCTTCAGGCAGATGCTGGAGCAATAGCTGAGAGCTTTCCATCCTGATCTGCAGATGCAGAGATTGAGACTGGGCCTGGCATGGATTTTGGACACTTCTAAGCCCACCCCCAGTGACACACCTTCTCTAACAAGGCCACACCTCCTAATCCCCAACAGTTCTGCTAGCTGGGGACCAAACAGTCAAATATCTGAACCTATGTGTGATCGTTCTCATTCAAACCACCACACAGAGAGAAAGTGAGAGAAAACAGACTGAAGAATCCAGGCAGTGGTGGCACACAATTTTATTCCTGGCACTTGGGAGACAGAGGCAGGCGGAACTTTGTGAGTTCAAGGCCAGCCTGGTCTACAGAGTAAATTCCAGGGCAGCCAGGGTGCTCATACAGAGAAAACTTGTCTTGAAAAATAAAAATAATAAATGAGAAGAAAGAAAAAGAAAGAGGGAAGATAGGTAACGTACTGAAGCAGGAGTGAGTCCAGTGTTTTTTTACAGCATGGTTTGGTGGCTGTAATTTCCCATCTGCAGACACCAACCGCCCACACTATTGCTGATGCAAAAATGCTTGCTGACAGGAGCCTGGTCTGGCGGTTCCCTGAGAGGCTCTGCCAGCACCTGACCAGTACAGATGTAGCTACTCACAGCCATCCATCGGACTGAGCCCGGGGACCCCAATGGAAGAGCTAGGGGAAGGACTGAAGGAGCTGAAGGAGATTGCAACCCCAAAGGAAGAATAATATCAACTAACGGGACCCCCCAGAGCTCCCAGGCACTAAACCACCAGCCAAAGAGTACACATGGAGGGACCCATGGCTCCAGATACACATGCAGCAGAGGATGGCCTTATCTGTCATCAGTGGGAGGGGAGGGAGACTTGATGCCCCGGCCCAGGGGAATGCTAGAGGAGTGAGGTGGGAGTGGGTGAGTGGGCGGAGGAGCACCCCCTTAGAGGCAAAGGGGAGGGGGGGAAATGGTATGGGACGGGAAGGGGGTAGTGGTTTGTGGAGGGGTAACTAGGATATCATTTGAAATGTAAACTAATACAATGATTAATTTAGAAAAAGGAAAAAATACTAAAGTGTTCTCTCTATGTAATCTGTTCTAAGTGTATCTATAAGTTTTTAATCTCAATTATTAGTGATACTTTAAAAAAATTTTATGTATTCTAATGGGTTATTTTCTTTCTCTCCTATTTTAGCTAACTTACATAGTTTCTCAGATGAAGTATAAATTCTGTAGTCTAGGTTACAGTGTCCGTTAACTTCAGTTCTTAGTTTACTAGTGATCTTCTCTCTCTCTCTCTCTCTCTCTCTCTCTCTCTCTCTCTCTCTCTCTCTCTCTCTCTTTCTCTCTTCTCCACATGCATGTTAGGCTTTTGATCACGAAGTTCTCTTCTAGGAGGAATGTAATTTAAATCTGGTTTAAGTCTTCTTTGTAGGGTTCCAAGAGTGTTAATGATACCAAGAAGACAAGGACAACCAGAACATAACATTTTCCCCCTCCGAGGCAGGGTTTCTCTGTGTAGCTCTGTCTCTCTTAGAACTCTCACTCTATAGACTGGGCTGGCCTCAAACTCAGAGATCCACCTGCCTCTGCCCGCTGAGTGCTGGGATTAAAGGCGCGTGTGACCACTGCAATAACCATTTTTTCAGGGAGGATGTATTTACAATTTTCTAGACATTATTAATACATTTAATCTCCACGATAATTATTATATATATGACATGTTTCATACATATGTCAATATTTCTGTTTCTCATTTTAATGGATGAAAAAAAATATCAAGAGGGAAATGTTTAAAGGAATGGTATAAGATCTCAGTACTAACTTTTCTCCCGGGGTTTACAAGCTAACTGCTCTGATATTGTCCCTGTTAGTAAGAAGATCTCCTGTCTACCATACCTGAAATATGACAAATGAAACAGGTACACGCCCACTCTTTAAGTTTTTATTTTCATTTCTTTTTAAGCACAGGGCCTTCAAAGGTCAGTACCAGGTCCTCTTCATCAATGTTATGGCAGTTAGCTTGGTGTTTTTTGTCCAACTCCTAACAGTGGCAGGGGAGGCTCTTCACTCCCAGAACTCTCTTCCCCTTATTGGGCTGCCTTGTCCAGTCTTGATACGAGGGCTTTTGCCTTGTTTTGTTATATTTTGTTTTGTCGTGGCTGGTTATTGTCTCTTGGAGGCCTGTTCTTTTCAGTAGGGAAATGGAGGCAGCCCATCTGGGGGAGAGGGGAGGGAGGGAGAGCTGGGATGAGTGGAGGGAGGGAAACTGGGATCAGAATGTATTGTATGAGAGAGGAACGTGTTCTTTATTTTTAAACATTGTGCAGTAACACGAATTAGTGAAAAAGAGGCCATGAATTTGAAGACGAGCAAGTAGGGGTGGATGGGAGAAAAGGGCAGGGAGTAATGACGCACTACGTTATCATCTCGAAAAAACGAAAAAGCCGGGCGGTGGTGGCGCACGCCTTTAATCCCAGCACTTGGGAGGCAGAGGCAGGCGGATTTCTGAGTTCGAGGCCAGCCTGGTCTACAGAGTGAGTTCCAGGATAGCCAGGGCTACACAGAGAAACCCTGTCTCGAAAAACCAAAAAAAAAAAAAGAAAGAAAAGTGTAAATTATGTGCATGAATGTGACGTGTGTACACACGTGCGGATGGAATGCCAGAGGAGGCCAGAGAAAAGCACTGTGCGTCTGCTTTATCATGCTCTGCCTTATTTCTTGGAGACGGAATCTCTCGTTGGATTCGGTGAGCTGGTGGCCAGTAAGCACCAGTAATCCCCGTCTTTGCCCAACAAAGCAGTATGCTCCTATGTGTATGGGTGATCACATTCAGTTTCTTATATTGGTGTGCGGATCTGAGCACAAGCTTTTACCCACTAAGCCACCTCTCCATCCCTGGGTTTTCATTTTCTATATATTGCAGCGATTGGACAGAAAATTTATATTCATATTCTTCCCTGGAGTAGAAGACCTGAGTTTTGTTTTGTTTTGTTTTTTTCTAGACTATATTTAGCACTGAATAGTCACGCAACACATCTAGATTCTTTCAGGAAAATGAATTGTAGATTGGCTACCTATCAGTGATAAAGTCTGGGTCACACAAACACTAAGACACCAGAGGCCTAGATCTTAATCCAATGTATTCCAGATGCACTTAATTATCTGAAATGCTACTCACACAGCTAAATTTTAAATTCTCTTTCTGGTTTTAGAACCTAGGTGACTATACCCTCACTCTTTGCTTATTTTTCCTATTGTTTATTACTTTTCAGTATTCCTTTATTCTTTATTTTTAAAGTTTAGTTCTACATCTCAACTTCTAACTTGGCATATATTTTACCCAATATTTATAGGTCCTAGCTGGAGGATGCGTCTTCTTCATCATGTTAGGTCACTACTTGTAGGTTTATCTTTACATTCAAAGTTAAAAATAGTGTCACCGCAATAAAGTAAGCATACTAATGAGAACAGCCTAGCTCCAAGTTCAGTGGGAGACTCTGTCTCAAACAACTATGAGAAAAATAAGAGGCTGATAAATCATGTACATAAAACAGTGAGAAAGCAGTAAATTTATTTAAAAAATTGTTGTTACTAAAGCTGTGAGTTTTAATAAAACTTTAAGAAAGGCAGAGTGAAAAAGATTTGCCTCTGATTCTTTTGCCCGCCCTTGGGACCCCTTTCTTCCCGTTGGCTTGACTCATCTAGCCTTGATATGCGTGCATGTGTCTAGACTTATTGTAACTTTTATGGCATTTTTGGTTGATATCCCTGGAAGGTCTGCTCCTTTCTGAAGGGAAATGGAGGAGGACTAGAACCTGGGGAGAGGGGAGATGTGGGGGAGGACTGGAAGGGGTGGAGGCAGAGGAAGGGTTGGGATGTAATACATGAGTGCAAAGCAAACAAAGGAGATAAAGAAGCCTAGTGAATAAATGCATAATATAACATTTCCTAGAAAGAACTTTTCATTTTTTATTAAAAAGCATTAGCTACCAAAAAATGGAATATAAAGACTATCAAACAACCACAGCAATAAAATTAATAGAAATCTGAATTATATTCTAGGATACTTCAAAAGATTTGTTCTACTATTGAAACAAATTTTTAAGTGTTTGTGAGACCCCCCCCCCAGTGGTGAGGCCTTTAGAATAATACCCTTGTTAACTTGTTTGTTTTGACAGTTTTCAATGTCAAAGACACTCTCTTTCACTTGTGTCTGCTTTTAAAAGTAGAATTATTTCCAAGTATGTGATCATGGCTGTAACTGTTACTATCTTAAAATTGTCCCCTACACTCTGGACCTTCTCTCTGATTTAGGATTATTAACACATGTGGATAAAGAACCATGACAAATATTTGAGATTTCTCAACTCCTGGACTTTGCTTTTCTGTTTTGACATTTGCTGTGGCAGGTCAAAAAGGTTTCAGAGCCTTTCAGATACACTGTGCAACGAGAACGGAATGGATTTCCGGCAGGCTAGTGTCAATGCATACACATCTGAATCCTTTTAAGTGTTTTAGTCACACACACAAAAAATAAATTTTATTAATCTACTTAACTCATAAATCCCACATGGCTGTGACCAGAGTAGGAGAAACGTGTTTGAAAATAATTCATTTGTCTACCCTAAGAATTTCTTCAAGGTAGAAATATGGATTGCTTTTACTTTTCAAGGAAAAAAGTAGAAAAAGAAGAGAAACTTCCAGCTTCAGCTACTTTCCCCAGTTAGCATGAGTTTGCCAAGTTGAAAACTGACGTCTGCGTTTAGCTATGCATAGCAAGAAAACATGAATTAGTGTTTCTCATACAAGTTCTTAGTTAATATTTTTATTCTTTTGTTTTTTTTGTCTTCTGTCCCATCTTGATCTCACCATATCTGAAGGGCTTGTGCAAGTTTTCCTTATCTGCTTTATTTTCCCTGGAGTTGAAAGGCTGAATGAACAGACGTAGGGTTTGTCTTATTCTCAACCAATCACAGAACAGTATCTCCCCAGGAGACTAACTAGCTTCCACAGAGAGAGGTCACAGAAAACAAAACAGATTCATCATGTACAGCCTGGATTGACCACATCCCCTTTTGGAAACCAGCGTGAGTAGGAACCACTGAGAGCAGCCACCGACTTAAGGAATGTTTACGGAACAGAGATAGTGCTCGAACTGATGCCCTAGGAAAAAAGGAAGCCCGTGTTTCCAGGGAGCGTGAACGGTCCCCGGTAGTGAGTAAAGCTTAGTGCTGTGTTTTTGTTCTCTGCCAAATAAATGGGTGGATCAATCGATTCTTCAGATGGTTTCTAGATACTTAAGTATTTTAAAGTGAGTTAAGAGCTAAGCTTTATTTGTTCCCCCCAACCAGATTTTATTTTGTAAATACAGCGGTAGATTCTAGCTTGCTTCCACTCTAGCCAAGGAAAGAATGGTATTGCATTTTGTCATGCTAATTTAGGAAAAAGTAAATTTAAAGACCGTGAAAGTTAAAACGATTTTTAAAATTTGTTTATTTGAAAATTTTCTGGGCAAAGCTATGTCTCCATTCAATCTCTCTCTCTCTCTCTCTCTCTCTCTCTCTCTCTCTCTCTCTCTCTCTCTCTCTCTCTTTCCTTCCCTCCCTCCCTCCCTTTCTAACTTACTTTGAGTCTTGCTTTCTGAATTTTGAGTGTCATTTATATTCACAAAATTGAGAGAAGCCTTATTCTCCTGGTGTGTCAGAATCAAGTAATTTAGAGTTTGGATTATTACTTTAAAGTTCAGTTCTTCTGGTAAGAGTTATTCAGTTAAATTTTTATTGTATTTAAGTCTGAAGATAAGTATTATGAACATATTTCATTGAGATTGTGTCTGATGGATTTCTCATTCAGGTGAGTTTAAGCAATCAGGATTTTGTTGTTGATTTGATTAGTTATGGGATTATTTTTTACTAAAATGCAAGGAACAAAAATGAGTGTTAGTGGGGTGAAACTAATAGATTACTTTATTCACATCATTGAATTCTGAGCTAAAATATTATTATAGTGTTCTGCAGCCTAATGGCACTCCTCCCCCCATTGGAATGTTCTGTTATTATTGTAAAAGTGTGATGATAACCACGCCCCATTGTCACCGTCACCTGTCTCTCCACATAGCTTAATGTGAATTTGAGGTGAAATTTAGTCATAAATCGTCGCATTAATATTTTACAACATTGCATTATGGTTCTTCAGTACAGTAAATACTTGAATCAGAAATAGAGTCCAGGTTTTCCCAGCTCCATTTCTGTTTTTGGTTCCTTGTTTGTTCACTTAATGAGCAGGTCAGGGGTATGAAGGACCTGCATGTGCGTCAGCAGACCCGAGCGCTTCTGCACAAGAATCTGCTCAAGAAATGGCGGATGAAGAGAGAGAGCTTATTGGTACGTGCAGGCATTCCGCCCTCTTCTCAGCCTTCTTTCCTTGCCTGAGTATTTCAAATACTACAGTTTAATCAACAGACTATACTTATGCCGGGCAGTGGTGGCACACACCTTTAATCCCAGCACTTGGGAGGCAGAAGCAGGTGGATTTCTGAGTTTGAGGCCAGCCTGGTCTACAGAGTGAGTTCCAGGACAGCCAGGGCTACGCAGAGAAACCCTGTCTCGAAAAACCAAAAACAAAAAATCTAAAAAACAAAACAAAACAAAACAAACAACAACAAAAAAACCCAGACTATACTTATTACTATCTGTGTTTGTTTGATTGAGAAACTCGTAATGGTTTTTGACCAATACCATAGAATCATGAGGACTAAGAGTATTACGTTTTAAAAAAGGATAAAGTAAAAATTCAGTTGTATGGTAAACTGCAGCAAAGGTTAAATCATCCCACATTCTACAGTGGAAACCAAGACATTGAATACAAAGTTGACTAGGTATAAATTGAGAAAATTTTAATATTATTGTTTTATATCCAAAACTATTGATTTTTTATGTAAAGGTTATTTCCAAGGATTACAAAAGAATAACATTGGTGGTTTGTACCAAGCAGATGCTTTGACAAGTGGCAAATTGTACAAATTTCAGTGGCTTCACGTGGGACAGACGCTCAGTTTTTTTCTACTTTTAGTACAGTCAGTATAGAAGAGAAGCAAGTGAGTGGGGCTAAGACTCTTTCCATTCATCCGGGTACCTAGGTTTCCTCCTCTAGGGGTCTGCCATCTTCTCTGATCCTGGTGACCTCTGCTGGATTACTCAGAAGACAAAGCAGAAGGATTGAGGCAGAGAGCATAGTAGGTTGGGTCTACACACCAGGCCTGGAGGTGGCATATACTATGTCTGCCCATTTTCCATAGACAAGAACTCAGCCTTCTATTCCCACTTGTATCTAAGACTATGCTCTCTAGTCAAAACCTACAGGTTTCAAATCATTTATACTATATGTGGTCACTTTGAAAAATGAACGTATGGTGCCAGTGTTTGGAAGTAATTTCTAAAGATGAGGACACAAATGATTTGTTCAGATAACGTCTGACATTGTTAAGCTGAAGCGTTTATTAGTGTAAAAATTCAATGGAGTCTTCTCTTTCTACATTGTTTTGAGAGTGCTTCGTGGTTACTGTTTGTTTCATATTTTGCTGGTATGTTTGCCAGACTAGGGAGAGGTGTTCTTGGGCCTTAAAGAAGTGTGTTCTGACAAGATATCAAGAAGGAAGAAATTACTGCTATTCTTGATTCACTGGAGGGTATCTTCCATGAAGTTTCTATCAATTTCCTTTACCTTCCTTCCTTCCTCCTTTTGTCCCTCCCTCCCTCCCTCCCTCCCTCCCTCC
>JAPYYD010004334.1:0-13209 GCA_028551405.1 Uromys caudimaculatus | reverse complement strand
CATCCAGATTTTGCAGTTTTGTTGAGTATAAGCTTTTGTAGTAGGATCTGATGATTTTTTTGAATTTCCTCTGTATGAGATCTGCTCAGGATCTTCTAGCTTTCATAGTCTCTGGTGAGAAGTCTGGTGTAATTCTGATAGGTCTGCCTTTATATGTTACTTGACCTTTTTCCCTTACTGCTTTTAATATCTTTCCTTGCTTTGTGTATTTGGTGTTTTCACTATAATGTGACGGGAGGAATTTCTTTTCTGGTCCAATGTATAATGTGACGGGAGGAATTTCTTTTCTGGTCCAATCTATATGGAGTTCTGTAAGCTTCTTGTATATTTATGTTCATGTCTTTCTTTAAGTTAGGGAAATTTTCTTCCATAATTTTGTTGAAGATATTTTACTGGTCCTTTAAGTTGGGAATCTTCCCTCTCTTCTATACCTATTATCCTCAGGTTCTGTCTTCTCATTGTATCCTGGATATCCTGGATTTTTGGGTTAGGAGCTTTTTGTATTTTGTGTTTTCTTTGACTGTTGTGTCAATGTTTTCTATGGTATCTTCTGCACCTGAGATTCTCTCTTCTATCTCTTGTATTCTGTTGGTGATGCTTGCATCTATGACTCCTGATCTCTTTCCTAGGTTTTCTAACTCCAGGGTTGTCTCCCTTTGTGATTTCTTTATTGTTTCTATTTCTATTTTTAGTTCCTGGTTGGTTTTGTTCATTTCCTTCGTCTGTTTGATTGTGTTTTCTTGTAATTCTGCCCCTTTGATTGTGTTTTCCTGTAATTCTTTAAGGGATTTTTGTGTTTCCTCTTTAAGGGCTTCTAGTTGTTTACCTGTGTTCTCTTGTATTTCTTTAAGGGAGTTATTTATTTCCTTTTTAAAATCTTCTACCATCATCATGAGATGTGATTTTAAATCTGAGTCTTGTTTTTCTGGTGTGTTGGGGTATCCAGGGCTTGCTGTGGTGGGAAAGCTGGGTTCTGATGTTACCAAGTAGCCTTGGTTTCTGTTCCTTATGTTCTTGCCCTTGCCTTTCGCCATCTGGTTGTCTCTGGTGCAGGAAGTGCTGCCTGGTGCTTGGTTTGACTCAAGCTGTTTTAGACATAATAGTTCATATTGATCTTTAATTTGATAGGTCCTATGTAAAGTGTTGTGGAATTTTTTTAGGATTAACAAACCTCATATAGAACATACAGAACATAAGAGGATATGTGATCAGCATGACCTTGCTCTGAGTCCAGTTATTTTTCTGTGTCAATGACTGGCGGGCATATTATAGCGACAGTATGAAATAGCTGGCAGGCATAGAACAAAACGGGGGGGCAAACCTCAACAATATATGTAATTATCATTCATATCTATATATCTACATATATGTGTGTATATGTATATGTGTGTGTGTATATATATATAAAACATTTATTTATTTTATTTTGCTTGCATGTATGTCTGTTTGTCATGTGATGCCTAGTATCATGTGATGCCTAGTGCGAGTGGAGGCCAGAAGAGAGTATTACATTCTCTGGTACTGGAGTTGTGAACTTCCAGGCTAGTGTGGGAATTGAACCCCTGTCATATCCACCATATGGCACATGCTCTTACCCACTGAGCCATCTCTCCAGCTAATTGTCATATTTTGAAAATACACTCCTTTATGGAATTTACTAAGGTTTTCTTTGTTAGTGTTCCATAGTTGTTTATGTATGAAGTTTGATATACATAGAGTATACTTTCTTGATGTTATTTTAATGGTTTTTTAAAATTTTTTTTTATTTAGGTTAGTTTTAATAGTCAACCTGATACATTCTGTAATCACCTGGGAAGGTAGTCTCAATGAGAGATTATCTAGATCATTTTGGCTATGGACATGTTTGTGGGGAATTACCTTGGTTATGTAAATTGAGCTGGGAAGACCTGCCCACTGAGGATGGTATCATACCTAGGCAGGGAATCCTGAACGTTGTGAGTGAAGAAAGTGAGTTGAACACTAGCACACACACTTATTCTCTTGGCTCTTGACTCTGGATATGTGACCAGTGTTTCAAGTTTTTGTCACTTGTATTTATAATGACAGAGACAAATTATATATGTACAGTAGAAAAAAATCATACATATTAATGGAATATACAATAAGCAGGTGAGAAGCAGTATATAATAATCATTATGTTTTTGGTTTTCTTTTAGGAAAATCACCAGCGTGTCAGCATTTTCTTTGACTATGCGAAACGAAGCAAGAGCACTGCCTGGCCATACTTTCTGCCAATGTTGAATCGCCAGGATCCCTTTACTGTTCATATGGTAAATTTTGAATTGATCATATTCTTTTCCTTTGTATATTTTATTTTTTTCCTTTTACTGTGACAAAATAACTGAAAAGAAGCAGCATCAGAGAGAAGAGGTTTATTTCATCTCATAGTTCTAAGGAATTGTAACCATCATAGTGGTCAAGGTAAGTGGCTCTGCCACAGTAGGAAGAGGAAGCAGGCCAGGTTGTAAAACTGGAAGCCCTACCCTCAGTGACTTACTTCCTCCAGTAAGACTGCCATTGCTAAAGGTTTTAGAACTTCCTAAAACAGTACATCTAGCTGGGGACCAAGTGTTCAACACAGAGCCTGTGGGGGACATTTCACATTCAAACCTCGCATATACAATATAAGAAGGGAGTTTATTTTTTTAAACTGGCAAACTTAAACAAACCTGGGTTGGTTGTGACTTGATAACTTACCTGCTCCCAGAGGAGCGACTACTTTCTTAATGGTAGTGAATAAAGAGGAGCTGATTGCAGGAGCTTGTGTTGGTCTGATTCAGTTATAAAGTTTAACAGATAAATGCATTCATTATGTCATTGTATATGGTGAGTTTACATGTGCAAACAGCTCAAGGTTGCCTACAGCAAGAAAAATCACACTTTACTATGTAGAAATTAAATAGTCTTCTTAATTTAAATTTCTCTTGGTTAAGTTTTCCAGTGCAGGGTCAGTCCTCTGTTGTTGGATTGTTTGTTGTTGTGATCCCCCAGCTTATGCTGGCATATAAATGTCAGGTGTCATTCCTTGTCATTTCCTTTTTGCTTGTGCATATGCTGCTAATATATTTTCAGCCTATGGGTTCCAAAGAGGAATCCTTTTAAATCACTTGACTACTACTTTATTTATTTATTATTGCATGGCCCATGTGCCCTAGTGCAAATGAAGGTCAGAGGATGACTTCCGGCAGTTGTTTCTTTCTTGCCACATGAGTCCTGGGAATGAATTCAGATTTTAAGACTTGTAAGTAAGCACTGTTACCTTCTGAGATGTCTTGCCAGCCTTTAGCTATGTTTTGGGTAATTCGTATTGGTATTAAGATTAATTCCCAATCTTATTTTTTTTCTTTTTATGATAGTTTCTCACTATGTAACCCATTCTGGTCTCAAATACTTGATTCTCCTGTCTCAGATTCCCCAGTACTGGAGTACTGGGATTATAGATGTATGTCACCACTGTGCCTCTAAATCTTACTTTGAAATGCAAAATAATCTAGGGAATGCTATGTAATTTTTTAACGCATAGATAATTTTTGTTCATTTTAAAGGAATTATTTTAAAACATAGTTTAACTGTTGTTTTAAAATTGTTTTAAGAAATGAATCATATCCCTCCCGTCCTCCCAACTCCCCAACACCCAGGAATTGAGTGTTATGAAAACCACATAGCAAAGTGATTTACAAGAGCTGTCTCTTAAGGTATAGGACGTGAGGTATAGGATGTGATTGGCATTCAAATGCATTTCTTATTCATTTTCAGGCAGCAAGAATTATTGCCAAGTTAGCAGCTTGGGGGAAAGAACTGATGGAAGGCAGTGACTTAAATTACTATTTCAATTGGATAAAAACTCAGCTGAGTTCACAGGTAACAGAAATTTCCTTTAGCATCCAAAAGAAATGTGGTATTAGTATCTGGGTCTTCATATCTTATTTATGGTAAATATGCTAAATTACAAAAGGTGCATTATTAAAGTAATTCCGCTTTGATTTTGTTAAGTAAGCCCAGCTACTGCTGATGTGATGGCATGCTTAACTGTTTGTTCTTTAACTGGCTGCAACTCAAATCTTCTGTCTTCTCTGCCACTTGTGGTTTTCTATCCTTGCTTTTGAGCAGTCAGGGACTTAGGTTCCTTCTAGGCAGCTACCAGGATTACATAGCTTATAGAACTGTCAGGACCAACAGGAAACAATTTAGTGAGTGCTCACAGAGAGTTTCCATATAGGAAAACAGGTCCATTAGGAGACTGCATGTGAACAAGCTCTGGGGTCAGAGACTTCCAGGTGGAGCATCTGCCTCGGGCTAGGTATTTGAACTACCAACATTTGTATGAGAAATCTTGGTTATGGGGGAGAGAACTCTAGAGGTTTTCTAGGGAGGTCTTTTATGCTCTACTGATTGCATAACTAGAGTGCCTTGTTTAATTGGTTACACAGTAAACAAACTGGTCTTGTGTGTTGCCAGGGGAGTTTTAAACTGCAGGTAACACATTATAGACCATTAGTCAATCTGCTTGTCCTTACCTGGGCCAAGAGTTTGTACCAGGCTTCCAGGTGCCCTTGGGGAGATCTGGGGCTGCCTAACCCAACTGTCGTACAATTCTGTCTTACACAGTGGCTCATTCCCACAGTATCAGATGAACTTGTGGGATGAAACACTTAGGTACAATTGGGACATCCTACTTGCTGGTCATCTGGGTTGTCTTCAGGTTTCTCTAGCTCCATGTCTGCTAGGAGAAGAGAGCTTGCTGATGTAATATCTAGGAAAATGTCAGTTATCTTTGTGTATCTTTAGAATGGGACAAAAATAGGGTATTTATGATGGCTTTTTGAAATGTTTCTTTTAGGCTTCCAGTGACTATTAGATGGTTGGTAGGACTGATGCTCATAAAAGGAAAGAAAGGTTGGCCTGGGGAAGAATATTCTGGAGAACAAAAGCCAGAACTTGGTGTAAGGGTGGGTGACGTGGAGGAGCTAAGACAGGGAAAATAATATTGACAGTTACTGTATTGTCAACTTTAGGTTAAAAGTAAATGTTACTTGGTAGATTCTAACTTAAGGTATGAGAGACACCTGATGTTCTGCTTAGTTATTTTTCTCTTACTGCCTTAGAGAAATTAATTTGTAGTTAGAGAATGTTTTGAATGAAATTCCTTATGACATCATCAAGCTGTAGGTTTTACTGAGTTTGTAAGATAACTTAAAATGTATTTACAACATGAAAATGGATATATGAAGATGAAAATTTAAGTTTCTAAATGTAGATCATTTGGAATCAGAATACGACATTTGGTAGACAGGAAACACTTCCTCTCTCCCTTTATAAAAAGACATTTAAAAATTAAGTGTCCTTTTAAATCAATCTCATTCTGCTTTAATGCTAGCTTTCTTGTAAGATGAAGATGTACCTGAATTTACAAAGTGAAATGTGGTATGAAAGAACTGTGTACTACTGCATGCTCTGTGAGCAGTTTACCTTTGACATTTGGTCAGAGTAGGACCATTTCTATTGCGCCTCAGAGACACTCCTGAAATGGTTAACACCCATTAATGCTTGCATAGCTGTAAACGTTTCCTGCAACTTGGGGAGGTCTCTCATCACTAGTGGATGAAGTATTTCAGAGGCTGGAACAGTTTTCCTCAGAGTTGGGCTTCTTAGTGTTGGGCAGATGTTCTTTAAGATCTCTCTGTATCTTTCCAGCACTCTGTCTCTGCCATCATCTTTTGGCTTTCTGATGTGGCTTGATGCCTATCCTCTGCAAGTCCTTCTGCTATAGGGCACCTACTGAGGGTCCCAAGCTCAGCCTGGCTTTGCTTCTCAGAGTCTGGGTACTGCCTCTGCTTGCTTCTGATCACACTGGCTTTCTTGCTACTGGCAGAAAATTCTTCCATAGCCTTTTATCAGGATTAAATTGTAAATGTGTTGTTTAAAGAAAGGTAGGATTATTTGAAATTTTATTTGCTATCTTCCTCAAATGTTTTTAATAGTATGTAAAAAGTCTTTTTCTTCACCAAAAGTATTTTCTCTCTCCTAAAAGGTTCATAATTTCATGATTCTAGTGAAAATAAACTTTGAGATGCCCAAGTCAGTTGCTAGGTTGCATTTTTTCCCCAATGGCAGTTTTTTGCCTTATACTTAATAGGTTTGGGGAAAAAAAAAAACTCCCCAAAATTCATTATTAGTTTTCTCTTGATTTGTTACATGCCATTCTGTTTGGTAATTTCTTTGTAACATTTGTGATGGTGAATAATGAGATTACCTCATAGCTTTGCTTTATCTTCCTATTATTGAGCACCTATTTAAAAAAGTTTTACCAAAAATGTTGAGAGTGGTAGGGTAGGCAGTCATCTGATTGAAAACCCCATTCATTCAGTAAATACTGAAGCAGAAATTTTTTCTAGCTTCATCTTTGAAACTTATCTTGTGTTTATTAGACTACTGTTCAGCTTGTAGTAGTCTGTTGATTATCTGGTGGACGATAATAACTTTTATATCATCTTCATGTTCTTTATAAAGTAGGATTAGGGAAAATGATAAAATTCATCCAACTCATTTTGTAAGCTGATAGGTTAGGATAAAATAAAAAAAACAAAACTAAGTAATAAGTCATTTATTTTGTAATAGAAACTTCGTGGTAGCGGTGTTGCCGTTGAAACAGGAACAATCTCTTCAAGTGATGTAAGTATGTTCCTTCCAATTGACTGGTTTCTTAACACCTTGAAAATAAATTGTTTGACTCACAGGCATTTAAAAATGTGAAGATTTTTACTAGTTCCCCAAATGTAAATCCTTGGATCTGATGTGTCACCTTCCCACAGTGAAGTTAATTCTATTGCCTTTTTTCCCTAGGAGATACAAATCCTGCCCTTCTTAGTTGCTGTCTTTGCAGGACATCCTCCTTTAGATCTCTAAATCAATGCAAGAGTTAGAATTGCGGTATACTGCACAAGAGATGAATCATGTCATTTGTGTCACAGTTCAGTAGTTTGCGAACTATCTGCTATCTGTCTAACCTGGGTATAAACGATGCATCAGTTGACTGATGACACAGAACCACTGCTGTGCACAGCATGTACCTCCTCACCCGTCTTCAACCAGTCTCTTCCCACTTTTAAGTGGTTAAGTGTTAATACTAATTATGGACCATTGGTTCTTAGCAAACATCATCTTTCTCATTTGGGAATGGTTTAACTTTGCTGTATTTGAGTAGCTCAGGGACTGACTATAAGTTTGAGCAAATAAGGACAGATATAGTTGGAGCCAGGGGACAAAAACTTCAGGACAGAGGAGAGAAACAGGAGGTAGATGGAGCTACATGTGAAGGAAATACCTATGTGTTGCAGGATTTTCCCTGTCCAATTACATTAGGGCCATAGGAGCCCTGTGATTGGACAGGGAACAGGGAGGCGGAGCTAAGAGTTGCACTGGAGAGAGCATCTTGGGGGAGAGGAGGAGGAAGATGGCTGTGGTCATGAACTGGCTTAGCGCCACCGGTAGTCTTGATATTATGAAAGGTTAGGATTTTGGGATAATTTGTCTAATCTAGGTGGGCAGCTTTTATCATTATCAATTGGCTCTGAAATTATTGTATTGGCATCTTGTAAATTATGTTTTTATTGATACATAAATCTGATTGGTTAACTATATACTTAAGAGTTTTAATTCTACCGGGTAATTGGGTGTTGAGATGGCTGATCCCTGGGTGAGACGCCGTGGGCAGGAGCCCTGTGGCCCGGCCTGAGCTCTTCGGCTCACTGGTTGCCGGCCCGAGTGTGGGAATGTGCCAACTCCATTTTTAATATTTCTCGCAACACGTATGGGATGCTAGAAGGTTGACAGAGGTAGATGTAAATGAAGCTTTGTCTAAGCCATGTAACAGCTGTGTTGATTATTGTAACTTATATTATCTGAATGGAATATACCTGCATGCTTGTCTAAGAATGGAACTAGCCTCAGAGTCTACATTGCAAGCTAGTAGACAAGCTTCCCTTGGGGCATGGGTTGAAAGATGTGATGAATATTGTGTGAAACCAGAAAGGGAGTTTGAAGTGTGATCAGAACAAGGTGTAGACTGAGATGGACACACTGGGCCCAGAGTGAGGAGAGAAAGCAGTGAACCAGGAGAAGGCTTAGCTGGATTCTGTTTGTTGGTTTGTTTTGTTTTATTCATGACAGTGCTTCTCTGTGTAGTCCTGGCTGTCTTGGAACTCACTTTGTAGAACAGGCTGGTCCTGAACTTAGAGATCCACCTGCCTCTCTGCCTTGAGTGTTGGGACTGAAGGTGAGTGCTACCACTGCCAGAAGGTTTAGTTGTTAACTTAAACAAATATGTAAATTGGCATCTTTATTTCTTTGTAATAAAAATTTTCCTTTATTTTATTATGTGTATGGCAGTTTTGTCTGCATGTATGTCTATATACTCTATCTACAAAGTGGCGGCCAGAAGAATGATATGGATCCCCTGGGACTGGATTTACAGACCCTTGTTAGCTGCCATGTTGGTGTTGGGAATTGTATCCCAGTATTCTGGAAGAATAGCCAGGACTCTTTACTCCTGAGTCATTTACCATCCTCCACTGGCGCTTTAATTTCTCGTGGAGTTTCTATTAGTATGAAGTTCAGAAAAGTTGATTGTATTGTATCTTAGGTATTCTTAGAATTATTTGTTTTATAAGCTTATTTTAGTGTTTGTAATACATTAAACCCTATATAAGGAGAGGTAAGCTGAGCTGTGTGAGATTCTCAGTTTGCACTTTTTTGTTCATTGTATCAGGCAGAATTGGTTGAGCTGGTATTGGATTAGTGTAAATAGTTTATCTAGTAGATACACACACACACACACACACACACACACACACACACACACACACACACACACCCTAAATAGTAATTGAAGATTTCATACCTTTAATTTCCCTCAGTCCTGGGCAGACTCTCTTATTTTTCCTGAGTTTTTTTCTTTTTCATTTAAGTGCTGATTTCAAAAGCAGACCTCAAATTGAGTATATTGCCAGCCTTTTCTTTGATCGTAGTTTAAAGGGCAAATCTTAGTATTTATTGAGCACTTACTGTGTAACTACCATGTTACTAATTTTATATTTACATTGTCTTATATAGCTTTATATTTATTTATTTTTTTGGTGTAGGTAACATCTGTAAAAGATGTTAGTTACATCTTTTGCAAAAGCAATGAGGCTGAACAAGAAAGCACATCATCTTGCTGAATATCATATAGCCAGTGAGTGCCAGAAACACAAATGCAGTACATTGCCAATTGAGAAAATTGTTTCTAGAGGCACCTGAACTGGAATTGACTATTTAGGCATTGCTCCAGCCCATTGCATACTATGAGTTTTGTTATATTTGTATTATGCCTTTGGATAGCTTTTTAAATTGTTAGTGTGAAAAGAAGTTTGGTAAGCTGCATTATGCAATACCGCCACTTGAGGGCAGTATAAAGCAGCAGTTAACACTCTTTGAGGCTTCATTAATATGTGAAGGGTTGATTGTTACAGACATTTTCACTTAGTAATACATAAGTGAAGTTCGCTTAAAATGTGTTGATAATGTTTTCACAGAGTTACTGGAGGCATCTGATTATGTTTCTCTACCTTGCCTGTTAAGTTCTTTACTGGTTTTGAAGCAAATTATAGATCATGTCTTCTGAGGAGCAGCATTACCTTGGAAATGGACTTCTGGGCTGAAGCCCTGACCAAGGAGTGCTGTGATCTCTCCAAGTGCTGTGGTCTCCAAGCTGTCATCTCTTTCTCAGGAAGACTAAGAATGACTAGAAATTTCTGTTGACTTCTCATTTTTCTTTTTCCATGTCCTCTTTTCACTGTTACCTGAGCGCAGGAGGAAATGGCATCTCACTCAGTGTTTTATGTGTCCTGGTCTCTGGTGTCTTTGTTATGGACCTGTTCCCATTAGTTCCAAGATGTCATTTCATGGATAGAGTGGCTAGGTTTTCTTTCCTGCTTGTTCTGACTTGCTTCTGAGTGCTCTGGAGTGGCTCTCTCTAGCAGGACTTCTTGTAATGTAAGTTTTCTGTGCATCTGGCCTGTTCATGGAGGGAGCCCCTCGTCACATGGACTAGTGTGATTGAGGAGACTTTCCTGAAATACATTTTATGTATTCTGAAGCTCATGCTTTTGCAGTTCAGTGTTTTATATTTATGGAACTGTGCAACCATTACTACAATCTAAATTTATAGTATTTTCATCAATCCAGAAGCTTACGAGCTACCTTGTGCATATGAACTGTTTGCTTGATCCCTCTTCTTCTTTCAACTCCTGCAGCCACTAATCTAACTTCTGGATCTGGATTCACCTCCTGTGGATTGTAATGTGAATAAAACTCTGTGCCTTGGTTTTTGTGTGACAGACTCTTGTCATCTAGTATAGTATGTTTAGTGTTCATGCATGTTTGAGCATGCAGCATTTTAGAATAAGAAACAGAAAAACCTAGAAAGTCTAGTTTCCTTGTTTTTCAGCCACATTTCTTCAGAGATTTCTATGGCAGCTCTGATGACCTTACTAGTGGGGATTGATTTTGCTGCTTTGGCTTTGTTTTTATTGAATGCTGTGGTCCCATCAGAAGTGCTACCTATGTTATTCACATAGCACAGGCCTGCTCTTAAGTTGTAGGCTGCCCTGACTGGAACCCAGAGCAACTTCTAGTCAGTAGTTATTAGGAGATGACTGTAGTCTAAACATATTACATGGAAAATACAGAAATAAATAACTCATAAGTTTTAAATACCTTCTATTTTGTTGTGTTGTTATAATTGCTCTTTCATTTGTGTTAATTGCTTACTATGCTGGAATGATAAGTTATCACAGTCATCTGTGTATAGGAGGAAATAAAACCCACATCCATAGGATTTAGTGCTTTGTAGTCTCAAGGAGATCTGTCAGGGGTTCTGGGAGCATGGAGACATGGGGACCACTGTACTTGCCTTACTTTGTAGGCTTAGAGAGCATTGTTCTTACCCAGGGCAATTATTAACGGCTTTTCATTCTTTAAATTCTTATCACAAAGTTAATACTTTAAAGAATTGGGATCATTGAAGTGTGTGTGTGTGTGTGTGTGTGTGTGTAAAAGTACAGATATAATACTCAACTTTTGTTTTTCTGATCAAGATTTTGAAAGGATTGCGTGGGGTCATATTGTGGTATATGAAAGAAAATGAAATCAGGTATTTGAGAAGTATAAGACTTCTTTTAATGTGTCTTTGAAAGTATAGCACCAATAACAATAAGGTAACTTATTATTATGTGCTAAATATGCTTTTGGAATTTTATGTAAAACATTGATTTATAAAGCAAACCATGCTTTTTTAGTGGTAACAATAATACGTTTTCCTTGTAATAGCTGAAGGCATTAAAGTTGTGAATAATAGTGAAGCACTGTATTTTGTTTTTGTTTTTCAAGACAGAGTTTCTCAGTGTAGCCTTGGCTGTCCTGGAACTCACTCTGTAGACTGGACTGCCCTTGAACTCAGATGTCTGCCTGCCTCTGCCTCCTAAATGCTGGGATCAAAGGCGTGCACCACTACCTCCACCTGGCTGGAAGTCTGATATTGATATTTTTTGGACATTGACTAAAGAATTTCTTTTTATTAACTCTATTTTAAGAAATTCTTGGCTATATGCATTTTAGTCTGTGACTATCTACTGACAATAATAGTGTACCTTAAAATTATTTAGTGTTTTATAGAAACTGATTATAGTGGATAGATTTTTAATTTTGCTATAGCTGGCAGTATTTTCCTTTATTGATAATAAAACAATTTTGAAGAAGTGATTTCCTCAAGATACCAAGATAAAGCTGCTCATTCCTGTTTTAGTATTTATCCCCTCCCCCCATCTTGGTGGTGGGGATAAAATCAGAGTTTCATGTTTGCTAAGCAAGTAGTCGGTAACTATGTTGCTACCATTCCTCCCTTGAGATGAGTTTATACATCTTGGTTTTTCCTACTTCAGCCTTTTTACCATACCTCCTTCAAAGGTGATTACTATGAGATCTGTTAGTATAGATTGGGTCTGGACTGATCTTGAGCCACATGTAAAGGGATCTGAATTCACTAGCTCAGCATTGTATCATGTTGCATTTATCAGTATGCCTTATATTTGCTGTGCAGTGATTAATTACCTTAGTATCTATTATTGATAGTTATTGGGTTACTTTAAGGTTTTGATTATTGTGAATAATTCGGCTGTGAACAGTGTGTGCATGTCTTTTGTTAGATATGTGTATTATATCTATTGTACTATTTAACGTTAAGTTTTTTAAACCTTATTTTTAATGATGGTTCTTAAACACTTTAACCTCCCTTGTAGCCCACCACTCATCAGAGGGAGTGGGAAAGGAAGGATACAGGGGAAGTGGACCTGTTTAGAAAGGTTCTTTGGAGCAGCTTCCAGCTATGTTGTCTGGAAATTGGCAGCTCAGTTCATAGGTTAGCAGGCAGTGGCAGCTCGATCCACTTGCAAACACTTCACTGATACGTCAGCAGTCCAGTTCAGTAGAGTTGGGTTAACAACAGCAGTGACATGACCTAGCAGAGACAGCCAGGCCTTAGCCTCGGCTTGAATCGGAGGGAGGGACCAGCCAGGAGAAGTTCTCAGCTGTGCCTCTCTCAGGGAAGTGAAGATCTGCGAAGATCAGCGAAGATGGGAGATTCACAAGCATTGCACAGCTTGCTGTACCAGCAAGCCAAGCTCTGTCTCCGCCATTCTGTGGACTCCTATTTATACCCTCCAAACATCACGTGTCCTCCACGTGCCTTGCTTCAGCATGTGCATCCAGTTAGCCTGAGTCGGCAGAAGTGGCAAGAGACTGCAGTACATCACCAGAAATTTTTTGGTGCATTTTTCTCTATGGAGTCCTGACAAATGCAACTCGACTATGCAATGTAAGGTGGACCAATACATGCGAGTTGTTAGCAAAGAATCCTTCATCACGTGCCCTTTCTTTTTTTTTTTTTTTTTTTTTGTGGGGAGGAAAGACTTTATTTATTTCAGCTTACAGTTCTACAGCACAGTCCCTCTTTGAAGGAATTCAGAACAGGAACCTGGAAGCAGAAACCTGGAAGCAGGAATTAAAGCAAAAGCCATAAAGGGACACTGGTTAATGGCTTGCTCCTCATGGCTTACTCAGCCTGCCTTCTTATATAGCCCAGGCAGTAGCACT
>JAPYYD010004333.1:0-13209 GCA_028551405.1 Uromys caudimaculatus | reverse complement strand
TAGGGGCTTTTACTCGTTCCTGGGAGAGAGAATTTTCTCCCGGGGCTGCTTGTCTATGCATTCCTAGTGTCCCAGGCAAAAGTTTCCTGCCTCAGCCGCCTGCTTTTGGGATCCAGGGGGGTTTCTAAGCCCGCCTACCTCGGTCCCTGTGTCTCGCGGGTACGGGGCAGTACCTGGTGAGCTGTGGGGCGTGTCTTTGGCCCTCTCCTGGCTCTTGCGATCTGAGAGGGATCTTTGTCCCGGTGCTGATTAGCTGTGGAGCCCTGTGGCCCAAGCTGAGGTTTCCGGCCGTCGCCGGAAGCTGCTGACCGTCTGTCTCTGTGGCCCGCGGAAAGCGGGCGGAGTCAGTGAGCTCTGTGGACTCGTTGCCCCTGCTAGGGCCTTTTCCGCGTTCCTGGGAGAGAGGATTTTCTCCCGGGGCTGCTTGTCTATGGAATCCTAGTGTCCCAGGCAGAAGTTTCCTGCCACAGCCGCCTGCTTTTGGGATCCAGGGGGGTTTCTAGGCCCGCCTACCTCGGTCCCTGTGTCTCGCGGGTACGGGGCAGTACCTGGTGAGCTGTGGGGCGTGTCTTTGGCCCTCTCCTGGCTCTTGCGATCTGAGTGGGATCTTTGTCCGGGCACTGATTAGCTGTGGAGCCCTGTGGCCCAAGCTGAGGTTTCCGGCCGTCGCTGGAAGCTGCTGACCGACAGTCTCCGAAGCTGCTGACCGACAGTCTCTGTGGCCCACGGAAAGCGGGCAGAGTCAGTGAGCTCTGGGGACGCGTTGCCCCTGCTAGGGGCTTTACCGTGTTCCCGGTGAGCTGTGGGGCATGTCTTTGGCCCTCTTCTGGCTCTTGCGATCTGAGAGGGCGGCATATTATATTTTGTCAAATGCTTTTTCACATGATGATCATGTGATTTATTTTCTTTGAGTTTGTTTATATAGTGGATTACATTAATGGATTTTCTTTTATTGTTGGATTTTTTTTATTTACATTTCAAATGTTTTTCCTTTTCCAGGTCTCCCCTTTGGAAAATCCCTATTTCACCCCCTCGCCCTTTGACTCTATGAGAGTGCTCACCCCTACCCACTGCCATCTTCTTGCCCTGGCATTCCCCTACACTGGGGCATCGAACACCCTCAGGCCCAAGGGCCTCTTCTCCCACTGATGTGCAACAAGACCATCCTCTGCCACATATGTGGCCAGCACAAATGGACTGAGCATGGGGGTCCCTGTTGGAAGAGTTGGAGAAGGGACTGAAGGAGCTGAGGGGGTTTGCAGCCCCATGGAGGGAGTAACAGTGTCAACAGGCCAGACCCCCAGAGCTCCAGGGGACTGGACCACCAAGCAAAAAGTACACGTGGAGGAACCCATGGTGCTGACCACATATATGTCAGAAGATGGCCTTGATGAATTTTCATATATTAAACCAACCTTGCATTCCTGGGATGAAGCCTACTTGATCATGGTGAATAGTGATTTTCATGTGTTTTTGGATTCAGTTTGCAAGAATTTTATGGAGTATTTTGTTTTGTTTTGTTTTTTCGAGACAGGGTTTCTCTGTGTACCCCTGGCTGTCCTGGAACTCACTCTGTAGACCAGGCTGGCCTCAAACTCAGAAATCCACCTGCCTCTGCCTCCCAAGTGCTGGAATTAAAGGTGTGCGCCACCACCGCCCGGCTTTATGGAGTGTTTTTGCATAGATATTCATAAGTAAGATTGGTCTGAAGTTCTCTTTATTGGTTGGGTCCTTGTGTGGTTTAAGTATTAGAATAATTGTGGCTTCATAGAATGAGTTAGGTAGTGTTCCTTATGTTTCTATTTTATGAAATAGTTTGAGGAATATTGGTATCAGGTCTTTTTTGAAGGTCTGGTAGAATTCTGCACTAAATCCATCTGGCCCTGGGCTTCTTTGGTTGGGAGAATTTTAATAACTTCTTCTATTTCCTTGTGCGATATGGGCTTGTTTAGATAGTTTACCTGCTCTTGATTTATCTTTGGTATGTGGTATTTGTCTAGAAAATCAGCCATTTCATCTAGATTTTACAGTTTTGTTGAGTATAGGCTTTTATAGTAGGATCTGATGATTTTTTGAACTTCCTTCATTTCTGTTTTTATGTCTCCCTTTTCATTTCTGATTTTGTTAGTTTGGTTACTGCCTCTGGGCCCTTTAGTTAGCTTGGACAGGGATTTACCTATCTTGCTGATTCTCTCAAAGAGCCAGCTTTTGGTTTTGTTGATTCTTTGTACTGTTCTCATTGTTTCTATTTGCTTGATTTCAGCCCTGAGTTTGGCTATTTTCTGCTGTCTACTCCTCTTGGCTGAGTTTCCTTCTTTTTGTTCTAGAGTTCTCAGATGGGCTGTTAAGTTGTTAGTGTAAGATCTCTCCAGTTTCTTTACCGGGGCACTTGTGCTATGAATTTTCCTCTTAGCACTGCTCACATTATGTCTCATAAGTTTGGGTATGATGTCAACATTTTCATTAAATTCTAGGAAGTCTTTAATTTCTTTATTTCTTCCCTGACAAATTTATCATTGAATAAAGAGTTGTTCAGTTTTCACCTGTATGTGGGCTTTCTGTTGTTTTTGCTCTTTTAAAGACCAGACTTAGGTTATAGTGATCAATTAGGATAAATGGAATTATTTCAATCTTCTTGTATCAGTTGAAGCTTGTTTTGTGACCAACTATTTGGTTGATTTTGGAGAAGGTACCATGAGGTGCCGAGAAGAAGGTGTATTCGTTGGTTTTAGGGTGAAATGTTCTGTAGATATCTGTTAAATCCATTTGTTTCATAACCTCTATTAGTTTCCTTGTGTCTCTGTTTAGTTTCTGTTTCAGTAACCTGCCCATTGGTGAGAATGGGGTGTTAAAGTCTCCTGCTATTATTGTGTAGGGTTCAATGTGTGTTTTGAGCTTTAGTAAAGTTTCTATTATGAATGTGGTTGCTCTTGCATTTGGGGCATAGATGTTCAGAATTGAGACCTTCTCTTGGTGGATTTTCCCCTTAATGAATATAAAGTGTTCTTCCTCATCATACTTGATTATGTTTGGTTGAAAGTCTATTTTATTGGCTATTAGGATGGCAACTCTAACTTGTTTCCTGGGGCCATTTGCTGGAAAGACATTTTTCCATCCATTTACGCTGAGATAATGGCTGTCTTTGTTATTGAGGTGTGTTTCTTGTATGTAGCAAAATGCTAGATCTTGTTTGTGTATCCTGTCTGTTAGCTTGTCTTATTATAGGTGAGTTGAGTCTGTTAATACTGAGAGATATTAAAAGAGAGATGACTGTTGGTTCCTGATATATTTGTTTTTGTAGGTGGCTTTATGTGCTTGTGGTTCTCTCCTTTTGGCTTTGTTGTGAGACGCTTAATTTCTTGTCCTTTCTTTGGTACAGGTACTTTCCTTGTGTTGGGGTTTTCCTTCTAGGATCTTCTGTAGGGCTGGATTGATAGATAGATACTGTTTGGATTTGGTTCTGTCCTGGAATATTTTGGTTTCTCCATCTATGTTGATTGAGAATTCTGCTGGGTATAGTAGCCTGGGCTGCAATTTGTGTTCTCTTCATAGACATGAAAAAAAGCAATTCTCAAATTCATCTGGAAAGGCAAAAGACAAGAATAGCGAAAACAATTCTTAACAATAAAAGAACGGCTGGGGGAATCACCATCCCTGACCTCAAGCTTTACTACAGAGCAATAGTGATAGATATGTTAGAAACTTGGTAATGTTCTTTGATTCCTTCTGGTATATTCTCAGGAGTGTTGTAATTGGTTGATGTGATCAGTTGCATTGATATAAAACCAGAAACATTCAAATTGCTACAGGAAAACATAAGAAAAATCTTTAAGATATAAGAATAGAGAAGGACATTCTGAAAAAGATTCAAGGGAGAGGATCCCCATCTATTTCTAGGTCAAATGGTAGTTCTGTTTTAGATTGCAGTGGGAGGACTAATTACACTTCAGGGGGCAGTGAATAAGAATTTGTTTTTGGCCTCCTTCTCACAGTGTATGCTGTTGCTTCTTATCTTATACTAACTACTTGGATAATGTGCTGCAATGGTGTTTTCTTCATGACTGAGGATGTTTAAGATTTATTTTCATCTGCCTATTTCTCATTTGTTCTTCATGTTCTCTCTCTCTTTCTTTCTTTTTTTTGTCATTTAATTTTGTCATTTAACTTGCCCCTTTATTGATTGGATCATTTATTTTTATGTACTTTAGACATTAATCCTTTGCCAGGTATTTAGTTGGCTGAGATTTTACTCAATCTGTAGGTAGTTCTCTCTGTGGATTATTTTCTTTACAATGCAAAGCTTTCTAATTTCATACACCCATTTTCAGTCCTCTCAGTCCTTGACTGAGGTGTTGGGGTCTCCTTCAGGAATGCACACTTATGCCCACAAATCACTGACCTTACACTTTCAAAGTTCTGGACTTTACAATAAAGCATTGGATACATTTTAAATGGTTTACATATGGGTTGAGAGGTAGTGTTTAGTTTTATTTTTCTACATATGGGTATCCATTTTTCCCAGAAGCATTTGTTGAAGAATCTCTCTTCTCCAATGTATATGTTTGAAATTATTGTCAAAAATCATACAGTTTTAGCTGTGTCCTTTTCTTGGATCCTTTGTTTTATTCCATCAGCACACTTGTCTGTTGTGTCAAAAGACTATTTCAATTATGGCTTTGTGATATAATTTGAAATAAAATACTGTGATTCCAACAGCATTGTTTTCTCTGCTCAGGATTGTCATCACTATTGAGAATCTTTTGTGCTTCTACTTGGACTTCAAGATTGATTTCTAGTCCCATGCAGAATGCAATTGGGATTCTGGTGGGGATGGCATTCAACATGTACATCTCATTCAGCAATATATCCATTTTCATAATTCTACTTCTACTGATTAATGTGCATGGGAGGTCTTTCTGTCAGAATCTTCTTCAATTTCTTTATTAAGTATTTCAAAGTTTTTATTATAAAGGTCTTTAACAATTCCTTTGTTAGACTTATTCTTAGGTATTTTTTGGTCTGTTTTTTTTAATTAATTAATTAATTTATTTTTGATACTTTATTTACATTTCCAATGTTTCCCCTTTTCTAGGTCTCCTCTTTGGAAACCCCCTATCCCCTCCCCCTCCCCGCCTCTATGAGGGAATTCCACCTCCCACCCACCTGCCCACCCATTCCCATATTCCCACCTTGACATTCCCCTTTACTGGGGCCTCTAACACCCTCAGGCCTAAGGACCTCTCCTCTCCCTTATGGCCAACGAGGCCATCCTCTGCCACATATGTGGTCCGAACCATGGGTCCATAGATGTGTATTCTTTGGTTGGTGGTCCAAACTCCAGGACAAGCCGGGGGCGGGGGGTCAGGTCAGGCCCATTGACGCTGTTGCTCCCTCCATGGGGCTCCAAACTCCCTCAGCTCCTTCAGTCCTTTCTCCAACTCCTCCATCTGGGACCTCACTCTCAGTCCAGCGGTTACTGTAAAGTGAAACTTGGGCATTCTGAACTTTTGGGCTAATATCCACTTATCAGTGAAAACATACCATGTTTGTTCTTTTGTGACTGAGTTACCTCGCTCAGGATGATATTTTCAAGTTCCATCCATTTGTCTGCAAATTTCATTAAGTCATTGTTTTTAATAGCTGAGTAGTAGTCCATTGTGTAGATGTACCACATTTTCTGTATCTAATTCCTCTGATGAGGGACATCTGGGTTGTTTCCAGCTTCTGGCTATTATAAATATGGCTGCTATGAACATAGTGGAGCATGTGTCTTTATTACATGTTGGAGCATGGTCTGTTTTTTTGAGGCTATTGTGAGTAATATTTCTTTCCAGAATTTTTCCTGTTCATTATTTGTATATAAATGATTTTTGTATGGTTATTTTGTGTCCTGTTATTTTTCTGAATGTATTTATTAGAACTAAGAAGTTTCTGACAGTCTTGAGATTGTTTTTACTATAGAATCCTATTGCCTAAAATTTAAAACAATTTTAAATTTCCTTTCCTATTTGCATACCTTTGATTTCATTCTCTTGTCTGACATTCTGGGTAAGGGTCAAGTACTTAAATAAGGATGTTAAATATGGAGGGAAAGAGTGGACATCCTTGCTTCTGACTTTAAAGGGGATATTTCACTTTTCCCCCCACTTTGTATAATATTGGTTGTAGTTTTCTTACAGATAGTCTTTGTAGTCTTGAAGGAATTTCATTGTATTCTGAGTTACTTTGGGAACTGAACTTGGACAAAAGTCTTTCCTGCACCTTCTGAGATAATCATGTAATTTCTGGCTTGCAGACTCTACTGAATTACATGTCTTTCTATCGCTAGCATTATGTACCTTGTTTATTGTGGTATATGATCTTTTTTCTAAATGATTCAGTTTGCAAATATATTGATGAGCTTTATGTTCAGGTGCATTAGTAAAATAGGTCTACTTTTTACTCCTCTGACTTTATTCAGTTTATTATAAAAGTTGTATTGGTTTTATAAAATATATTTGGAAATATTTCTTCATTTTCCTTTAAGAACTGTATTAGCAATATTCTTTTTGTCAGTTGCATTTGGTTCTACCCCAAGTCTCTGGGCCATCCAAATTCCATCTAGGCAGTGCAGAGCATGGGCTCCCTCTCCTGGTTTGGGCCTCAAGTTAGACCAGTCATTGGTTGGCCATTCCCACAATCTTTGAACCACTATTGCTACAACACTTCTTGCAGGCAGAACAATTTGTGGGTCAAATGTTTTGTGACTGGCTTTGTATCTCAGGGAGCACTATATCTAGGGAGAGGGGAGGTGACAGGTGAATGGAAGGAAGGGAGGCTATGTTTCACATATATTGTATAAGAGAAGAATAAATAAAAAGGAAGAAAAATGATATAACTCATTTATCCTTTCCTAAAAAGCCTAAAGTGTTAAACTAAAAATACAGAGAAAAATCAATGTTCTAATATATTTAACATGTATGCCATACATGAAAAGACATTCTATGCCAAGGAGAGTAGAGACAGGTTCAAAACAATTCTTTAATTTTACCTAATTTAAGTAACTTTCAACTCTGTTTCAGATTATTTTAAGATAATTGTAAGAAATATACAAAGTAAAGAGGGCTATGCTAGGGATTACTTTATATAGTGCCAATATTTAATGTAAGAATTGTCTTAAGAAATTTGCTAGTTTTAACACTACAAACTCAAACAAAACCAAAAGTAAAAAGTTAGTGTCCATAGAAATGAATTATAGTTCAAATGACTATTGTAAAGCTTTATTAATTACAATTTAAATTTTTAAGGAGCTGAGAATTTAGGATTTAAGATATATCTTGCATCATACTTTTGTATAATAATAGTCTATGTGTTGTCCCATTTTGAAACATTGGCAAAAAATTCGGTTGCTCAATGCATTCTTCAGAGACTGATAGCCTGAGAGCACATCCAAAGTCAACCTTCGGTGTTGTTTTTGTTTTTTCATAAGAAAATAAGAGTTTGCACCCACACATTTTCAATTTTTGCTCCTTAACATTACATGATACCCAAGTCTACTTATCATAGAATTGATTAGGAAGAAACTAACAAACACATCTATTTGTACAGTGCAATTAACTTTGAGTGTGAGTCTTACTTATCCTAAGCATGAGGAAAGTGGCCAAGCTAAAAGATGTGTGTTCCCAAAGGAAGGAGTCTCAGACTGTAACACCTACAGGTAATGCAGATCAATAACACACACAATTTCACACATGTACGAGGTCATGGGTATTCTTACCACTCTGTCTTGCATGCAACTACTTGTTCCCCTGTGATATGCTGAATCCATGTGGACAGATTAATTTTTATCTTCAAGCACAGTTAGATGTGCTTCATAAAATTGGCCAGTTTCTAAAATGTTATGACAGTTAAAGGAAATACGATTATGGATTATCTTCTTGTCCATCAGTAGTCTCTGGCTCCAGAATTATCTCTGTGAGAACAGCTACCATTAGCCGCTTTGGTTGTATTTGTGGTTTTTCGAGATCATGAATACGAGATAAAACAGTGTCATGTAGTGTCTGAAAAGAAAATGAAGGAGAAGATTGTAGACTTAATTTTCTTGAAATTAATATAAAACTTAAAAGGAGTAATACAGCTTGACAAGTTTTCAGCACTGAGTTCAGAGTCTTATACGCTGTATATTACTAAGATATGCATTTATCCATATGTTTACATGTAATGTTAGTTCTCAAGTATTACAAAGTAACTTTTTTTCTGCATTGATCACAATTATTTTGACATGTAAGCAATATATTTTATTTTATAAAATGTTGAGAAGATATGAATATAAACATAATAAAGATATGGATATGAACATAAATCAATATTTGAATATTTAAACACAAGATAGTGGCAGGAGACAGTATATGTATCTATAATCACTTACATTTGTATTAGGAAATACTGTATATGTTATATGCCAGTTTGCAACATTAATCATTCCTTAAAAGGGTCCAAATGTATTAATTGATATTTTGAAGCATTGTAAGAATATTCTGAGAAAGTCTGAAAATCCTTTAAATTTCTCTCAGTTGATTTATTTCTAACATTGATCAGGGGAAGAAAGTAAGACTATATATTTTTATGAAATAAAGCCCTTCAGAGAACAGATCTATACAAAGGCTTTATCTGTATGACATCAATCTAGAGGTTGGAGTCCCCAAAGTGTACTCATATGACAACATATCAAATAATTGAGTTTCTGGTCAAAATATAATGCTGGCTTTACCTTCTGAAAAGACTTTTCTGAAGGCTTATCAATATGTCAAGCTCATGAGAGTAGACTAAAAATACAATAAACTGATTCTATGTTGAATTCAGTTTCTAGGCATGACAACTGTGAGCTGTATCAAAAGAACAAAGTGATTTATCTCCAACCTAAGAGGAAATTCATTGTGCTAAGTCGTTTGTCATTTATCTCTTTTCTTGCCTGTGTTTTAATGTTTTGAGCTTCAAGGTGATAACTCTAAGTATTTATACTAATACATATAATCTGAACCTACTTTTACACTTGTAATAAAGTAATCTTTCTGTCATATTTCCCAAAGGAAAAGAAAATATATTTATTTTTCAGGGACAAATGAAAAAAAAGAGTGATGCATTACAACTGATATCACAGCAAATGAAATACTTTTAGAAATAAAGCCCTTCAAATAACAACACAATGTCAGGGACCAAATGAATCATCCCCAAGTTCCATTTCTTTCCTCCACCTCCCCTCCACCTCCTTGGGACCACACATAAGTCTCTTATACTTCTGGTACTTGCCAGTTATATGACTAACTTTTATACGCATTGAAACCTTTTCTGGCCCTTTATTTGACAGGGGATGAATTTTTAGTATTACTGGTATCTCAGAATCATTTGTGATATGGTTTCTAACTTAGTCAATGCTTTTATCAAACTGCATCTAATTTAAAATTTCTAATGAAACCATTTATCTACTTCAGACCAAGTGTTCCAGTTAAAGTTCATTAATGATTTTTTTAAAGCTTGGAAACATGCACATTCTTTCAACTACTCTAAATAAAGTAATGACATATGTTCTTTCCCCCAAAAAGCAAATCCAAAATATGAAAATTATACTTTATTTTGCACTAATGTACAGTTAATTTTTCTGTAACTAGTACCAACCATCAGAATATAAATATAATTGCATGGGCAGGAAAATGGGGATCAGTAAGAAGGCACAATGATATAGATGAGAAGTTATATATTGGTTACACAGAAATAAAAACATATTGTTTAATTTAATGGTCAGTTTGCAAATGTACTGTAGACATTTCTGAAAGAAATAAATAGTCCATCATCACTTAATGGTTATTTCAAATGTTTTTTGCTTAAGATGGCCATAGTTTTCACTATTAGTAGTTTTTAGAATGAACCGTCATTTAAAAAATATTTTTGCATTTTCTTTCTTTCCTCTCTCCCTCTCTTCCTCTCTCTCTCTTCTCTCTCTCTTCCTCTCTCTCTCTCTCTCTCTCTCTCTCTCTCTCTCTCTCTCTCTCTCTCTTTCTCTCCCCCTCTCTCTCTGTGTGTGTGTGTGTGTGTGTGTGTGTGTGTGCGCACGCGCGCAAACAAGTGCCAGAAAGAAGCACACATGGAGGTCAGAGGACAAACTGATGGAATAGTTTTATCCTTCTACCATGTAGGTCCTAGGGATTGAATTCAGGTCATCAGGCTTGGGAGCAGATACTTTTACCAACTGAATAATCTCAATGGTCCCAGCATGTCATTTCTTAAAAGCTACATAGTAAACATTTAAAGTCTCACTAGCTAAGTGTTTCTGATACAACTAATCAAGTCTTCCTTTGTGCTAGGAAGGCTATCATATAAAGCACAATATCAGTGAGTGTGCCTGTGAGCCAATGCAATTTTCTTTATCATAACTGTTAGATGGACCTGAAGTGATAACTTTCGAATCTCTATGACTGTACAAATGCTGTATAGCTCCATATATATTCATGAGTCATAATTAAGTTAATGCAGATATGCCATGACATCTAGATCTAACTATTTGCCTTCTATTTTTCAAATGAGAACACAAAAAATCAATTTTTATTCTACATATAAAATTAATGTGCATATTTACTATATATATAAATCAAGTCTCCCAGCTGTACAATAAATTTTCCTGATATGTACTATCTCATGAGGAAAATCAACCTAAAAGTCAAAATGTATAATCCTTTAAATTAAGTAGAAGTTTAGAAAATAAAAGACCATGTGAGCTGGGGGTATAGTTCAGTAGTGAAGTACATACTTACATGCGTGAGATTTGGCTTTGCTCCCAGTACCTAAAATAACATGGAAACTGCATATCTTGCTTCGACTTATATAGAATGCACAAAGCGACCCTGCAGCAAAGACACTGGACTTTCAATTAAACCTCAGAGAGCCAGTTATGTCTGCTAGACCATAGTTGTGGCTTCTGCTACACAAATAAAATTTAAATTGCATATTCTTATCTTAAACTTTTGTATTCCTAGGGATGGAGTATGACTCAGGGGAAGAACATTTGCCTGGTATGTGTGAGTCCCTGGGTTCCATTTAAGGACTACAAATTAGTGAATACTTTTAAAAGTTAATGTTTCTTTATGCCCATTTATAGTATTTGTCCTAATGATGCATCAGGACAAGATGAGAAGGATAGTTCAGATTCCAGCCAATATATCTGATGCATCCTAAAATTTTGTGACTGATACTGATGTGGAGATGACTGGGCAGCAGCAATTCATTAAGTTCAGTTCTTTGTTCAGATGTTTTTATATTATTGACTGAATTGATAAGAACTTTAAAGACATGATTTACTGCAACTGGAAATAAATGACTAAAAATAATAATAGCAATAACATTTTTGTGCATATTAAATGTCAATATTTTGTGATCCAGATACCTAACAGTTGTTAGCCATCTATTAACACATGCTATGAGTCAGATCTTTCCACCGAAATTCAGGTAATTTCCAGTTTGCAGATGTAAAAGCCTGTGCTCAAGAAGATAAAGGCAAGGCTTGAAAAGTTTTAAGGACAACCAAAAGAATTTGTATGTAGTTGTCAGACAAAAGTCAGTGTATAAAAAGGAACATTTACAAATGATAGTACCTTTGCCCTCCAGCCAAATGTCAAATGTACTATCATTTTTAAATGTTCCTTTTTAGTACGCTGGAGGTCAAAATAATGGAGCTATCTTCAATATCACCCTTGTATTCATTCATCCAGTCAGTCACTCAGTCACTCATTCAAAACACTGGTATTCCTGTGATGTGCCAAGCCCTCCATTACAACTAGGAACATATGCAGTGATAAATAGCTCAGGTTTCAGACCCAAAAGGGATCTTGGATACTCAAACACATCCAATCACTAAGGCTCCTTCAGTTCTTCAGCTGTTCATCTCTACTTTCTTTGTAGCTTCCACTGCTTTCAGCACAATTCAAACCCCCAAAACAGTAGTTATTACAGAAAGCCATTCTTTAGTTTCAGTGGGCCTTCACAAGCCAGCTAGACACATCCTTCTAAAGCTACTTCCTTGTATGCACATGAAGAGATCAGAGAACAATGGGTGTCTTCCTCTGTTGTGCTCTGCTGGATTCTCTTGAGACAGAGTCTCTTGCTAAACTGGAAAGAAGTCCACCACTTCATCTAGGCTATCAACCAATGAGTTCCCGTCTTCACGCCCCAGGGCTGACGTTACTTACATCTACTTTGACATCTCAAAATTTAAAGTTGAACCTGTTTGTAAAAAAACTCTCACAAATACTTTTTGAATACATGTTTAACTAATGAATATTTGACAGACTACAGAAATCAATGAAAATATGATTGTACATTTAAAAATATTTGTAATGGTCAGAATAAAATTTTAAATCTATCAAACAATTCCAAACAATATTTATTAGAATGTTTCATTTTTATATAAAGTTGAATATCAGTAAGAAAAAGCATTATTGGTACTTGATTACAGGAAGATAGGATTTGAATATTGATGTAGAGAGCTGTTAGAGTATTCGCCATTACAAGATGGCGCTGACTTCTGCTGTCGCTCTAGGAAACTTATGGATAGCGCGGGGTGACTCGCCCAAAGCGCTTGCGCATTATGGGTGTACATGACTAATCACCGCCCACTCCCGGGGCGCGCCAATCAGTGGAGGACACGCTGCCTCAGGGCTATATAAGCAGCGCCATTCTGGGGCCCGGGTCTTCCTCTTTTCATCATCCAATAAACACTTGGCTGCAGAAGGATCCGTGTGTCCGCGTGGGTTCTTGCTGGCGAGACCAAATAGCGCGCGGGACAACTGGTGCCGAAACCCAGGAACGTAGCTACTTCATCATCACCGGCACCGAGGAGACCCTCCGCTTCTGCGGAGTGGATTCAGAATTGCAGGACTAAAGGTAAGCTCTGAGAGGCATGTCCGTCCGTGAGCTTTTCCCTCATCTTCCTCCACAATCGGCTGACGCGATAGAAGCTATCCTTATCGTATCGGCCGCACTCGCCCTCTTTACGGGGACCATGTCTTTGTGGAAGCTGGTAAAATCATGTTTGGAGGAGGAAAACTGCTGCCCGACAGTAATAGCGGGACAGGGGGCACTGGAGGATTTGCAGGACAGCATGTCAGAAACAGAGCGAGACAGAAGGAAAAGAAAAGGCATGCCTAATAAAAAAGACCTTTCTGAGGACCTTGAGTCCAA
>JAPYYD010004332.1:0-13212 GCA_028551405.1 Uromys caudimaculatus | reverse complement strand
GTAATTGAGAGTTTTGCTGGGTATAGCAGCCTGGGTTGACAGTTGTGTTCTCTTAGGGTCTGTATGAGTTGTGCCCAGGATCTTCTATCTTTCATAGTCTCTGGTGAGAAGTCTGGTGTAATTCTGATAGGTCTGCCTTTATATTTTACTTGACCTTTTCCCCTTACTGCTCTTAATATTCTTTCCCTGTTTTGTGTATTTGGTGTTTTCACTATAATGTGACGGGACGAATTTCTTTTCTGGTCCAATCTGTTTGGAGTTCTGTAAACTTCTTGCGTATTTATGTTCATCTGTTTCTTTAGGTTAGGGAAGTTTTCTTCTATAATTTTGTTGAAGATATTCACTGGTCCTTTAAGTTGGGAATCTTCACTCTCTTCTATACCTATTATCCTTAGGTTCTGTCTTCTCATTGTGTCCTGGATTTCATGGATGTTTTGGGTTAGAAGCTTTTTGCATTTTGCATTTTCTTTGACTCTTGTGTCGATGTTATCTATTGTATCTTCTGCTCCTGAGATTCTCTGTTCTATCTCTTGTATTCTGTTGGTGATGCTTACATCAGTGGTTCCTGATCTCTTTCCTAGGTTTTCTAACTCCAGAGTTGTCTCCCTTTGTGATTTCTTTATTGTTTCTATTTCTATTTTTAGCTCCTGGATAGTTTTGTGCATTTCCTTTGTCTGTTTGATTGTGTTTTCCTGTAATTCTGCCTGTTTGATTGTGTTTTCCTGTAATTCTTTAGCGGATTTTTGTGTTTCCTCTTTAAGGGCTTCTAGTTGTTTATCTCTCTTCTCTTGTATTTCTTTAAGGGTGTTAATTTCTTTCTTAAAGTCTTCTATTATCAACATGAGAAATAATTTTAAATTTGAGTCTTGCTTTTCTGGTGTGTTGGGGTGTCCAGGGCTTGCTGTGGTGGGAGAGCTGGGTTCTGATGATGCTTAGTAGCCTTGATTTCTGTTCCTTATGTTCTTACCCTTGCCTTTTACCATCTTCTTAACTCTGATGTTAGCTGGTCTTAATCTGTCTGGCTGTGGCTTGCCCCTCCTGCAGGCTTCTGTGTCAGTACTCCTTGAAGACCAGCTCTCTATGAGAGGTACTTGGGCTTGGACATCCATGGCACAGGGTCAGCTCTTGGGTGTAGACAGAAACCAGAAGGATCCTGTCCTTTGGCTCCTATGTCCTGATGGTTCTGCAAGGGTCCCTCTTGATCCAGTGAGTTTGAACAGAAGTGGTGGTTTTGCCTGTGCTCAAAGGTGTGTCAGCACTCCTGGGATACCAGTTGTCCCCTGGAGCCCTGTGACCCAGCTGAGGTCCCCAGGCACAGATAGAAACTGAAAAGTTTCTGTCCCTGACTTTACCTCAGTCCCTGTGACCCTAGGGTTCTGGGCAGGTCCTGGTGAGCAGTGGTGTTCCCCCTAACCCCACTCATGGCTTTTCCACGCTCCTGCAAGGGTAGCCTTCTCCTGGCGGTCCTTGTCTATGGACCCCTGGTGGCCCAGGCAGAGGTCTCCACCTATAGATGGAAACCTGAAGGTTCAGAGGTTTCCTGTCCCTGAGTTTTCCTCAGGCCTGTATCCCGCTGGTTCTTGGCAGGTCTCGGTGAGCAGTGGTGCTTGAGTTAATCCCACTCACAGCTTTTCCACGCTCCCTGGGAGGGTAGGTTTCTCCTGATGCTCCTTGGCTATGGACCCCTGGTGGCCCAGGCAGAGGTCTCCCAGATCCTGTTTTTTTTTTTTTAAGCAATCATTACTCTTTCATTGCATTCCTCTTCCCTAAAACTGTCTTTCAGGTATTTCTTAGCGTTTTTTTCAGCTATAGTAGTCATAGATTTTTTTCTCTTTTGCTCTGTAACTATTTTGGTTACACATGCAAGGAAGCTGGTAGGTAATTTGCTTGGGTATGAGATGCCTGCAAAAATTCTCTCTCTCTCTCTCTCTCTCTCTCTCTCTCTCTCTCTCTCTCTCTCCCCCCTCTCTCTCTGTCTTTTACTGTCTTTTTTCACTTTAAAGACATGAGATATTTTCTTTACTGAATTGCTATCTCCTTCTCCAAACTTCCACACAGCAAAGCCATTGGTAACCACGTGGGATTTTATGTGGCCAGACATAGTGTGCAGCCACTGACTGAACATGTCTCACCAAGGAGATGTTTCAACTACAGCTGCTCTTATGAGCTGTAAAGACCCTTTATAAGCTGAGAGAGATCACCGTGTCCAGGTTCTATAATCATGGAATCCAGCCTCACATATGGGAAGTCTGTTCTCTCTGGCTTTATGATGTGTACACTCCTAATATTCAGAATTTTAGTGAGGCAATCATTTATTCTTGCTTGTTAATAGCACTCCTTGTGTGAGGCTTATATACAAATTATCTGAAGTAGGACAGGGATCATATGAAAAAATTACTTGGACCCTATAACACTGTCACTGTCATTGAACCAACTATGTTTACCCATCCTTTTTTTTTTTTTTTAAATTGGATATTTTCTTTATTTACATTTCAAATGTTATTCCCTTTCCCGGTTTCCCTATACTCATCTGAGAGTCTTCTTGGTGATGGTACCTACGTCTAAGTTTCTGTCATATGAATTTCTATAAATATGTTAGTGAGAGCGATCAGAACACAGCTGGGATCTCCAGAACATACGGGTTCATAAACGAGGAGTTACAGAACCTTGCAAAAGGAAAAAGAACACCTGGCAAAGGGGGATTCATAACGAAAGTGATTTTGTGGGCAGCCACCTGAAGACGCAAGCAGAGAATATGACAGATAAATGCAGTTTTTTAGGCAGGAAACAGGTCCCAGCAAAACCAACTGTGAAATAAAAAGTTTAAGAAATAAAGATACAGAGTTTTACAGTTTTGAGGGTGTGGATGAATAAGGATGCTTCCCGCGTGTAATACGGTTCCGTGATCATTTGTTTTACCAGCCACACATCTCCGAATGTCATTTCAGTGTGGATTAAAATAATCATTAACAATGGACAGTATTAATTGCAGGTGGAACTAAAAAGAAAATCTTGTTGAAATAGTTTATGCTCTTGAGGTAGACATTTCTGGTTTATATTATTATAAAATTTATTATAATATTAGTCTTTTAAAAACGTGTGCATACCTTAGGAGAAAATTGTAAAACTTTTGATGTTTTCTTCATACTTAACGATAGTTTAATTTTTGTTCAAATCTAAGCAGACTTTTAAGTATGAAAATACTCCTGAGTGAAAATCTGCTATTCAGGGTTCTCTAAAGGAAAGGAACTGATAGAATGGGTATCTACATATTAAAAGAGGATTTATTAGAGTATCCTACAGGCTGTGGACTTCAGCCAAGACTCCATTAATCACTTAACTTCCATAAATCCCCACTTTAACCTGAGGGCTGCAATGTTTCCCATCTAAGCCCTCTAACACAGACATGGAACTACAGGATTTGGAATTTTCCTTGTGGTTTTGGTCTTGATTTGATCCAGGGTTTCCTCACTATGTTGCAATTTCTCCCCCTTTGGAATGGAAATGCATATTTGCTGCCATTGGAAGTTGGAAGTATGCAATTTGTTCTGGGTTACAATTAAGATATTGCTTCGAGTTTCAGAAGAGACTTTGAAGTCCAGACCTTTAAGCCATGTTAAGGCTGAAATGTTAAGGGGACTGTGAAGTTGAACTAAATGCAGTTTGCATTATGATATGGCCATGAGCCTATGGGAGCCAAGAGTGTAATGTGGTGATTTGAATGAGAATGATTCCCATAGGCTCATATATTTGCATACTCGGCCCCCAGTTGGTGGAACTGTTTGGGAAGGATTAGACTGTGGCTTTGTTGGAGGAGATGTGTCACTAGAGGTGGGCACTGAGGTTTTCAAAGATTCATGTCATTGCCAGTGTGCATCCGGTTTCCTGCCTGCTTTTTGGGATGTGAGCTCCCAGGGGTGCACGCTGCCCTGCGTTTGCCCCACCATCATGGACTCTAACCCTCTGAAACTGTAAGCTCAATCAAATGTTTTCTTTTATAAGTTGCTTTGGTTATGATTTTCTGTTACAGCAATAGAAAAGTCACCAAGACAGGTTTTAAACTGAAGAAATATTAAATGGTTTGGTTATTTTTGTTTAGTCAAGGTGAGAACATGAACGAAGAGAGAGTGTATGGCACCTAAAAAGGACTAGTTCCTCGTGATACTGCCCTTTTGATATTATAGTTATAAGCATCACTGGAGTTGCTAGGGTGAGAGAGAAACTGGGCTCCGGAAGCCATAACAGCTTAGGCTTTGCTTCTAGGATACAATAGAACAATTAAACAAATGAAGCAAGAGAGATTTATTCAGTGCAACTACCACTTTGCTAAAAGTAAGACAGAAGTTCAGTAGCATTTACCCAGCCTCTGCCACCAACTCCATGTAGAGGCTTTGACACAAGTATAGATTTAAATACAGGGTCAGATGGGTGTATAACTGTAGAGTCCCAGTTAAGGTACTATATACTCCATCTGTCTCTAATCCCTTCTGCAAGATAGTCTGATGGTTATAAACCCCTCTCTGGGAGATAAGCTTGGCCTCGTACTAACACCAGACAACACCTATTTCCTCTCCCAGCATAAGATTCCTGAGGAAATTACAATTTCTTTGAGTCCATTTTTTTTATAGTCTAATAGTCAAAGGTTGGGGCCCAGAGGTTTTTTTGTACATCTTCATTCTTTCAAGAAAGAATATATTTCCTTACTCTTTTTACCCCTCAATCTTGAGGTAAAATATCTGAAATATTTGAAGTAAATATCATAAACAGAATACAGACAGGAGCCAGAGTTAGAAACACATTCAATTAGTATCAGGTAACTCTGTATAAGAGCCTCTTCTCTATGCTTCTTGGCTCTAGTTACTTTGGGAAGGGTTGGCACACATGACCCCATTTTTGTTGAAAACGTCGAGGCAAGGTCTTGCTTGAAGCTTGGGCTAGCATCGAATTTCTGATTTCCCTGTTCCAAGCCCCTAATTATGGGAATTATAGGCAAACGCCCCAGTGTGACTCAATTTTGATTCTGACAAGCTTCCCCCCTGTCTTTGAACAATAGTCTCTGAAAGCATCACTGATCAACTGTCCTGCCATCTTATCCTGTGTGTCTCTCGGTGGCATGATGATATCTGACCTGGTCTGATCTGATTGCATGTAGGTGGAATAAGCCACAGATGTAAACCAAACATTTATGGCCAATTTATAGCAATTAAAGGCATAGAAGGAGTGGCTCTTTCTTCAGGCCTACATGGAATTTATTCTTGAAGTTGTTTGTTTTGTTGGTGAACCCCTAAATATTGCAAAAATAGTCTTTACTTAATTTTTTTGTCTGTTAACACACAGCAGTTATAAAGTTTTACATAACTGACAGGAGCAAATACTCAAGGAAAACTTGCTTGAAGATTCTTGTGTACAGATGTACTTCTTAGGTGAAAATGTGTAATAGCATTTTGTGCTTGAAGTATACAGTGTGCTTAGTTACCTTTGCTTAAAAGAATAGCCACGATGCTATTGGTACACACAGACACAGATCTGGAAAATGTTAGTACTACCCATTCTGGTTTGGAGGACACCAGCTTTGTTAAGTGTTCTCCAAAACTTTGCAACTTAGAAAATTTATGTACCGCAGAAAGCATACATATAAAGGAGTCAGGAGAATTGGTATTGATGCACAGAGCTATACGGAAGTCTTTATGTATTATTTTAGAGTCTACTTTCTCAGCGAAATTTGGAATTACTGATTCAGTATGTTAAACAGGTCTATAAGAACACACACACACACACACACACACACACACACACACACACACACACAAGTTAGGTTTCTTATAAATTTAGGAGACAGTGCTCATGACACAAATAAATACATTATCCAATATGCATCTCATAACAATCATAGCAATTAGACTCCAGGACTTTAAATGGTAGGATTACCCAGAGGTAAGGTTTTTTTTTCCCTAAATTTGAAAATCACTAGTAAAATACACAATAAATGCCAAAATCTTTATTGCATATTTTATATGTTGATGGTCTAGGTATAAAATGACATAGTCACTTTTCATGTCTTAAGCTTATGTGCTTTCAATGTGGCACACGGCTTTTAAAGTGATATATGAAACTCAGGGACACAGTTACAATATTTCTAGCCTTAAATAAATAGGGCATTAATGTAATAAATCATTTTAAAATGGCTGCTTACAAGTGGTCAGTTAAGAGATTTTTACATGAACAGATTTTAATGATGCCATCTTTTATACTCTAACAGTGAGTGCCCCTCCCATCCCCCTCCCAGGGTGATGCTTCTGAATTTTGTAATAAGACAAGTATGAGAGTGGAGAGATTTTTGCAGTAATAACTATTAGCAAAAATCTTGACTTTGTTAACAAGCCTGACAAAATTAACAGGAAACTTAAAAACATTAAATTCTTATCTTGTAAAATTACTCATTTTCCTATCTTACTAACATTAAATCAACAACAGAAAAGGTCTAATTGCTTTTGTTACTTGAGAATCAGCGTTCTCATCTATGAGGTCTTAGTTTTGTTGCAAAAAAGATTTAAACACAGGCTCAGAATAAAGTCCCAGCACCATTTTCTTTAGTATTTGAAAGAAAACCAAAAGGATAAGCTGTCTGTACATCTCTCTTTTGGCAGTTCAGTTTTCGATGGAGGGAAATGAAATGAAGACGAGTGGAAGCAGTGAATTTTGAGATAGGATCTAAGAAAGTGGGCAGCCTCAGCAGTGGAGGAAGGAAAGCAACTGGGGTGGGGTTCTTTAGAGAAAGACAGAGGATGTCCAAAGTGGGAGAGCAAGCGTGCTTAGGATTTTAGCTGATACATACACACACATATACATACATACATACATACATACATACATACATACATACATACATATGCACACATACTAGATAGAGGGGGTGGAGAAGGAAAAGTAGTACATTTTGAGTTGCATCTTAGGAAAGCAGGCAGGCGTAGTTGTGGAAATGTGTGTGCAATTGCATTGAGGGATGGGGGTTTGGAGTACATAACATCACTCAGTTAAGGGTCTTATGATCCTTCCTATCCTTCAGCATGTCTCCAGGTGAATTAGCTTTCCTGATAGGTGCTTTCAGATGTGCAGGTGACTGATAGACCTAGTTGGATTAACTCTTAAGGAAAGAGATGATAGTATGTAGTATTTGGGGCACTTAGAATATCATTTCACAATACAGGGCTAGGGTTAGAAATCAGATTTTGCTACTTGGATGAGAAAAAGATAGCTTTCCTTTAATGGGCCCCAGAAAACGCTCTGGTACCTTCTCCTTCTATATGTATTTATAGACATAGACATAGACATAGACATAGACATAGACATAGACATAGACATAGACATAGACATAGACATAGACATAGACATAGATATAGACAGAAATAGACATAGACAGACATAGACATAGACACAGACACAGTTACATACACACACACACACACACACACACATGCACACGCACACGCACATGCACATGCACACACACACGCACGCACACACACACACACACACACACAGAACCTCCAAGCCTGCTATTGTCTGTCTAGCTACCTAACACTTTGTATACAAAGTACAAAAAGTCTTATAAATAACATTTTGGATGTATTAAATCTGCAATTTATTTTTAAAATCTTTCAGTTGATTCTAATATTTTATCTAATTCCTAAAATTGCATAAGTCTTAGTTAATAGCCCCTTTTCTTTATAAAGAAATATTTATGTTATACATTTATCTCTCAATTCTGTTTGGATTTGTATTGTTTTATGTATAATATTTGTATTATATGTCAGACTTAGATATATAGTTATTTTTATTATAACTAAAAAATTAAATTTGATTTTGTATATGTGGGTGTTTTGTCTGCATGTGTGTCTGTGCACCACATGCATGTCTGGCACACATGGAGGTCAGAAGAGGGAGGGTGTCAGATTCCCTGGACTTGGAGTTCCAGATGGTTGTGAGCTGCCATGTGGGTGCTGGGAATTGAACCTGGATCCTTTGGAAGAGCAGTTCGTGTGCTTAAACATTGAGCTGTCTCTGTAGCCCTCGTTATAAACTTCTTTATTAACATGAGTTATTTTTATTTTTAAATGTATATGTGTGTGTGATATGTGCATGTCCACATGATGGACGTGTGTGTCTGCTTGTGGAGACCTGAGGTTGACATCAGGTGTCTTATCTGACTATTTCCACCTTATATATTGAGGCGGGGCCTCTCACTTTACCCTGGAGCTCATGCTCCTCTGGCTGCTATGCCCACCAAGCACTGCAGTCATCACACTAGTGAACCAAACACTTTACCCACTGAGCCATCTCCCAGCCCCAAAATGTTTACTATAAAAATTACTAGCATAAGACATTTTATTTTATTGGTAAGGGTCTGATCTACTGCATTCTGATGTGAGAATTTTTGAAAATTAAGCTAATATGTTGAGATTTTTTTGAGACTAGTTTATGGACGATTACATGACTAATTATCCGTGCTTAATTTAGTAAGATGTATATTACTTAACTGCCAGTTCAAATTATACACACTCTCATTAGATGAAGTTTGTTAAATGTTCCATGTAATTTCTAATTTAATTAATTTATTACTATATAAGAACTCCTGTAGTGTTGGTTTTTGGCGATACGTTTGATGTCTCAACTTTATCTATTTTGTGGCTATTTTCTTAAGTACATGAAGTTATAGAGATTTGATTTTTCTTTTTATGTAAGTCTTATATTGTATGGTAAATTCCATGTCAAATCATGCTTTCAGTTTTTAAGTTTTGTGATTATCAGAGTCTTAGTAGCTTTTGCGGGGAGGTATCAAACATTTATGATTTATCTCCTAGTCCTTTTCTGTTTGTCTTCTGGCTTGTTGAACTTTATCATATCTCTTGAGAGACATATAGCTTTATATTTTTACCTAGTCAATATGGTAGCTTTTTCTACTTGTGAATAGAACCATCTAAATATAATTGTTCATGTATTTCAATTTATTTCTACTGTGTAATTTGTATTTGACCGGGACCAACAGGTCATTCTTCAGTGACATGGGATGAGAACATAAAGAAGATTGAAAAGCTTGAGTCAGGAGGTCTTGCACAAGCTGTATCTTATGCCATGAAAGTTTATGAAGAATTACTGCACGTTATATACCATTTGTAGGAGAAAAATGGGCCAGAGTCAGTGGGAAGCTATCATGTAATAGGATGAAGTCAGCTAATGAAGCAGTGTTACTCAGGGGATCACAAGATATCTCAGGTGGGTCATAGACCAAGCATATAGTGTCCTTGAGACTGATAATTCCAGTCTCTTCGGGGGAAGAAGCCACATTCTTAGAAAAGAAACCCTTGACCCCTTAAAGGGGTCAGCCTCAGCCCCAGCCCTAGACAAGCCCTTGCCAGGTCTGCCCCTGGGCAAGGATACAGAAGTAGGCTCTAGCTGTCCTTCTTTTATCACGGCCTCTGAGAAAGCCTCGGATTGGCCTTAACAGTGATCGTCCCACGTTTACCTTCTCTTGGTTTCCTTTACCTCAGAGTTCTCAACCTTTGGGTCATGACCCCTTTCAGAGGTCAAATGATTCTTTCACAGGTGTCATCTAAGGCCAACAGCAGCACAGATGTTTGTATTATGATTCATAACCGTAGCAACATTGCAGTTGTGAGGTAATGATTGTGTGGTCGGGGACCGCCACATGAGACTGTAGTACATGGACTCGGCATTAGGGGCGTTGAGACCCCCGGCTCCCAGTGAATATGTTTCTTTTCCAGTCTAGTTTATTTTTAAAGAAGCTCTAATTCAATGTCATCTATTTAACCTGACATGGCACTTAATACATGGAACCTAACCTTGGTTAGTTCTTAAATGAATCAATGTATTGTCCTTTACTTACTGACTTTATTGTCTTCAGCAGATTCTTGGCCAAAATACTATAATTATGTAGTGTTAATTCAACTGCTTCTTGTATTTTTAATCTTTAGATATGAGCCGTATTTTCACATATTAATATGACTGTCATTTTCTCCTTCCTGCATCTCAAACTATTCCTTTCATATATTTTCTTTATTTTGTATCACATCTTTAAGAATTTCTTTTCATGAAACTATTCCCATGTGTAAAATTTTCTCATTATACTCAAGAGATAGTTTTGAAGTAAACACGTGTTCCCTCCACTGAAATGCTAAGAGACAAGCACTCTCACCCTGTTTGGAAAAAAAAAGGCCAGTATCTTATTTTTTTTAATGTTGTCGCTATATTTAAAATGTTTAACATTTTAGCTGAGAATTTTGTTATCATTTTAAAAAGTTTGTTCATTTATTTGTGTGTGTGTGCGTGTGTGTATGTGTCCGTGTAGGGTAGAGATCAACTTTGTGGACTCAGTTCTTTCCTTCCATTTTTATGTGGGTTCTGAGGATCAAATGCAGATAGTTAGGCTTGTGTGGCCAGCACTTTACCCACTGAGCTGTCTCTCTGTTCCTTGGTTATCATCTCTTTGGAGGTGATCATTTCCTCCTAATCTGTTTTAATTTATTTTATTTTTGATTGTACAGCTTATAACAGCACATACCCTTTCCTCACATTTAATCTTCTTTACAATTTGGTTTGAAAATTTGTTGCTTTCACTCTTTTGGAGTTTTCCCATTGGTATTATTCCTTGTGATAGTTAATCCTGATTGTTAATTTGCTGAGGAGTTTAGGAGATTAAGTAAAACACATACCTAGGCGTTCCCACAGAAACTTTTCATATATGATTGGCATGTAGAGCAGCAACTGAGAAGAAAAGATGGCGTGGTGGTTTGAATGAGAATGGCCTCTCGTAGGCTCATATATTCAAATGTTTTGGAAACATTCCAACAGTTAGTGGAACTGTTTGGAAAGGATTAGGAGGTGTGGTCTTGTTGTAGGAGGTTTTTCATAGAGGTAGGCATTGAGTTTTCAATAAAAAAGATTCCAGGAAGATATCAAGGAAGAGCAAAAGAAACAAGAAAGGAAACATATTTGTCAGGGCTATTTATGCTCACATAAATCATGATTCAATGTATTGTATACTGAATACATAAAATTACAAGAGAATATTTATTAGTTTAGCTTTTAAACCAGAGACTCAGTGTACTGGCTAGTTTTGTGTGTCAACTTGACACAAGCTGGAGTTATCACAGAGAAAGGAGCTTCAGGTGAGAAGATACCTCCATGAGATCCAGCTGTAAGGCATTTTCTCAATTAGTGACCAAGGGGGGAGGGCCCCTTGTGGGTGGTACCATCTGTGGGCTGGTAGGCTTGGGTTCTATAAGAAAGCAGGCTGAGCAAGCCAAGGAAGCAAGCCAGTAAGTAACATCCCTCCATGGCCTCTGCAACAGCTCCTGATCCCTGCCCTGCTTGAGTTCCAGTCCTGACACTTCCTTTCATGATGAACAGCAGCATGGAAGTGTAAGCTAATAAACCCTTTCCTCCCCAACTTGCTTCTTGGTCATGATGTTTGTGCAGGAATAGAAACCCTGACTAAGACACTCAGTCTCTCTCTTAACCTCCAACTTGTGGGTCAGACATGAGGTCTCAGCTACTTTTTCAGTATCATGCCTGTTTTTTGCCTGCCACACTACCCACCAGGATGATAATGGATTAAACCTTTGAAATTGTAAGCAAGCCTTCAATTAAAATCTTTCTTCTAGAGTTGCTTTGGTCATTGTATCTCTTACAGAACAGATCCTGAACCTGGAAGGAAGGATACAATATAGGGTCCAGAAGGAAAAAGAGTAAAGAAAAGAGGAAGGCAACCAGAGTGTGTTAGTTGACGTCCTCCTGACGAGCACATCTACAGTTGCTGCCATCACCTATGACACCAAACTCCAGTTCCTAAGCAGCCTTCTCATGCAGACTGACAGGTTGACTCCCCATGGAGCTTCAGGACTTTCCCCTTTCACTGGGGCTGTACTAGGGCTTTCTTTTGGAGGTTTCTGTTTTCTTTTTTTAATTTTTTTATTTTTGGATATTTACTTTATTTACATTTCAAATGTTTTCCCCTTTGGAGACCCCCCTATCTCATTCCCCCTGCCTCTATGAGGGTGCTCCCCCCCACTCCCATCTTCCCTCGCTAGCATTCCCCTACACTGGGGCACCTAACCCCCTCAGGCCCAAGGGCCTCTCCTCCCCCTGATGGCGAACAAGGCCTTCCTCTGCCACATATGTGACCAGCACCATGAGTCCCTCCATGTGTATTCTTTGGTTGGTGGTTCAGTCTCTGGGGGCTCCGGGGGGGGGTCAGGTCAGTTGACACTGTTGCTCCTTCCAGGGGGCTGCAAACTCCCTCAGCTCCTTCAGTCCCTTCTCCAACTCCTCCATCCGGGACCCCGTGCTCAGTCCAATGATTGGCTGCGAGCATCCGCCTCTGTATTTGTCAGGCTCTGCCTCAGCCTCTCTGGAGACAGCCTATCATGCTTCCATCAGCAAGCACTTCCCAGCATCCCCAAGAATGTCTGGGTTTGGTGGCTGTATATGTAATGTATCCCCAGGTGGGGCAGTCTCTGGATGGCCTTTCCTTGAGTCTCTGCTCTGTTTTCTTTGACTTGAGCAGCTGTGACGTTCTTCCAGTAGCTAGAGTGTAGACAGCCACGGCTGTGCTGCAAGTCTCAGATTTGCAAGCTACTAATCTAATGAATATAAACTTGTAGTTTTATGCATGTAATATACAACACATTGTATAATGATTTATATGCACACACACAGTCCTGACTAACACGGTTCCTTTCTGGTTTCTCATTCTCTTCCTTTTACTCCACTGTCCCGCGCGCGCCTCTCGCCAGCAAGAAGACACAGGACACATAGGCTTCGTCTGCAGTTCAGCTTTATTCAGCCGTTGATGGAGGAAGAACCCGGGGCCCCAGAATGGCACTGCTTATATAGCCCTGAGGCAGCGTGTCCTCCACTGATTGGCGCACCCCGGGAGTGGGCGGTGATTAGTCACGTACACCCTTAATGCGCAGGCGCTTCGGGCGAGCCACCCTGCGCTAACCACAAGCTTCCTTAAAGTGACAGCGCCATCTGGTAATGGCGAATACTCTAACCGCTCCTTACATCTCCCCCCATTCTTTCAAGTAAGAAGGAGAGGGGGGTCAGCTGGGTTAAATAGGCCACACCTCCCTACAGTGGTATCAAAACACAGAACCAGGCTCGATCAAGCGAATTCCGTCATGAGTGAATAGG
>JAPYYD010004331.1:0-13212 GCA_028551405.1 Uromys caudimaculatus | reverse complement strand
GATGAATTGCACATAATAAAAGCAGTTAGAAAGAAAAAACAAACAAACAAACAAACAAAAAAACCAAAAACCAAACCAAACTAAACCAAACCAAACAAACAAAAAAACTGAAGAGAAGAGATGCAAGCAAGCCAGACATTCTCAGAGGATGGACTTTTGCTGGCTTGCAAATAGTTTTAAGGAATATTAAGATGTCTCAGAGTACCTCAAGTACATCTCAAAGACTGTTGCCATATAATCATATCTAGTGAAAAAAATAACATAGCCAGCTCCAGGAAACAACAGTATGGGACAAAAAGATTGTAAGATTTGGGATATGTTAAGGAATGACATTATTTTGATAGAAGGGTCAGTTAAGAAGAACAGGGTTGGCAGGGGGTAGGAGGGGGAATAACCAAAAAGTAATTATGTAAATACAATCACAATGCATTTTATGCATATGTGTGTTTGTGTGTGTGTGTATATCAAAAGTAAAAACTAACAAAAAAAGAAAATGTGGTACTTTTTCTAAATCTTCATAAGAATAAATAATATTCGCATTTGATGTATATTTCAATAATATTATTAAAAGGTAAAAGTATAATTGAGCAGAAAGAAAATGTTAATACTAGATACGGGCTAGGTTACTAAGGTTAAAAAAAATAACAGTCCTCTTTCATTATCCATTTTCACTTGGACAGACCAATATGTGGACATTCTATTCATGAGGAACATAACAGTTTTGGAATAAATAAATGGATGGGTTCTACTGTGATATATGAATTTTCATTGTTCTGTAGAGTATCAGTTTATTTCTGCCTCTGGGAAAGTCCTCATCAGTGCAGAGCTAGATGGGAAATTATCTGTAAAGTGATTAGGTCAGTGGAGACATGGCCACATAGGAACGTGATTGAAATGAGGCAAACATGCACATCTTAAAGATCTGTGCCCTAGCAAATTATATTCTGACCTTTGTTCCCACAAGTTCATTACCTAAGAGACAATATACTAATAGTATTCCTTCTAAAATGTGGTTTGGAGACAGTTTACTAGGGAAGATCGAAATAGAACCAAATGGGAGGCACAGTGCCCTGAGTGATTTTTGAGAGACATTTTGCTAGCTGCCTTTTGAGAAAACCTACATTGAAAATTTCTGGTCCTTCCCAACTCACAAGCTATTTCTTATACAGGTACTGGGATACTTAAGGTATCTGTCAATCTTCCCTTGACGCCATTAGAACCTATACTACTGTCAATATCACTGCCCCATGGTGGCTGCATTGCCAGCATGCTCTTCTCTAGAGAACATCTCTGAGGATGCTGGACTCTTGGTCAAAGTGGCCTTAAATGACTTACCTGCACAGTCTATGCTTTTACATGATTGGATCAAGTGAGTGATTCTTGAAGTCACAGAATTGATGACAAACGGAAGCTGGAGGTGCTTTAAAATGACTTCATAGACATCGTGACAATTAGTTTGAGATGTGGCACTTGAAATTATTGCAATAATTAAATTGCCAAGTATAATTTTACTTGATATGTGTGGGGAATTTACCTGATTTATTTGTTTGCATGATTGTGGTCTCAGAATGCAGAAGTCTGAGCAGCAATGTTCTTTTAAGCTAAGTTATAAAGACTGTGGTGGTAGCAGTGGTTCAACACTGAACTAATAGCCCAAGGTGGAACTCAGCTCTTGATTTTGGCCACATCATGTCTCTGAACTGGAGCATTAAAGGTGAGAAGTGCTAACTGAGATATCTGAAGTAGGCTACCAGGAGACAAACAGTCAAATTCTGATGTAACATTTTTTAATTTTTGAAAAAATTTAATTAAAATATAGTTACATAATTTTCCCTTCTCCCCCTCAACCTTTCTCATGTACTTCATCTACTTTGCTCCCTTTCGAGCTCACAGCCACCATTGCTTTAGTAGTTGTTACACATATATGGATTACATTTAAATAATTATAATGTATATAGCACAGCATTAGACATTTAATGGAAAGTAAAAATTAATCATCTTTAAACACCTCTACAAGGAGATAGCATTTTTAAAATTAATTAAATGAGGAATCTGTGATGGTGTAGGTAACACATGCCCAGGATAACCATGATGAAGGGAGTCTTGTGGAAGAGAGAAGGGATGGATAAAGAAGGGTAATAGATTTGTTAACAGATGACTATATGATTAGAGGCAGCAGAAAATTGTGAAACTTACAATGAGAAAGTTCATGATGAATATTTGAATACTGCTCTTAAACATTCATGTGCCTATTATTTCTTTTATATTGATGAAAGCACTATAAGGAAGGACAGGGTCTCTAGAGGAGCCCAAAATAGATTGAGAAGTCATGAAACACAACTAAATACCTTTACTGGGTGAATCTATAGCACAAAGTCTTATTTATTGTTTCTGAAAAGCATATGATAATAACTTTTATCTCATATCAATTTTTTGCTTTTGTTTTTTTCTTTTTTGAGCGAGATACTTACTAGACATCTCAGACTTGCCTTCAACTCATAATACTCTTGCCTCAGATGCAACAAGGCACATGTGTATGCCATCATCCACAGCTATCCCTTACAGTTTTATAGAAATTAAAAAAAAAAACTATATAGATCTTATTACTGCATCTTTAATCTGCCCCTGAATCACATTGATTCTGATGGCTATTACTGGCTCTATTTCTGCAGAACTGAACATTGAGCAGTCAGTAAAGAGCTTCTCAGCCTAAGAGAACTAAGATTGCTCACTCGAAATCAGGGTGTTTCTCACTGCATGGCAGTCAGCTTTCTGGTACTGCAGTACGTACGTATGTGTGCGTGTATGTACATGTGTGTATATTTGTATGTATATGTGTATGTGGGGACATTATAAAAGTAGAAAAAGAATTATAAAGAAGGAAAAGGTTTTAAGGAAGTGAGAAGTAAAGGATCATATGGGATTATACATAACATTAAAGTAGAAAGAAAACTAGTGAGGGGAAGTGAGAGGTAGGGGTATGGCAGAGAGTGGTTGAGAAGAATCAACAAACAAATCCTACATGAAACTACCACAATGAAATCCATTGTGTGTAAACAACTTTAAAAAGATATTATATTTATGTATGAAATTCTTAACAAACATATATATATACACACATATATATGTATATATATATATACATATATACAGTTTAGAAGGCAGATTCTTAGTTAGATCATATCTATGGTCCTTAATAAATAGAAATTCTTCAGATGTGACCTTAAGATAACTCATAAGTTTGTGTATATAATACTGTTTATTATATAATATTTATTGTTTTATATAAATATATAAGCTTTTATACTTTCCAAATTCTTGAGTATATTTAATGGTAAATGAAGATCCTGTCTTCAAGTTTTCCAAAAGCAAATACCTAGGGAAGGGCTGTATGGAGACAGTTTATTTTGGAAAACAAAATAAACTGAGGAAACAAACAAAACAGCTGAGGAGAGTGAGACAGGGAAAGAAAATATTAAGCCTCATTAAGCCTTAAGAAATTTAACCTGTGTTAAACAGGTTACATTCATCAGTGGACTCATATCCACTACTGTCAGACTTCCACAAAGGTGTTAATCATAGAGTTTTAGAACTGTGTATGGACAAGAATGATGAAGCAGGAATTCTTGTCACAGAATCAAGCACCATAACAGAAAATCAGTTAAACCTGGGAGAAGATGTAGTGTTGCTGGATTAGGGCAAAAGCAGCCTTCAGACTTTGTTGTTAGTAGCTGAAATTTAGGCTTTGTGATAAAATCACACATGGTAGTATGCATAGTCAGTTGAAGAAACAGAAAGATTAGGAGGGTGGGAAACAGTATGCAACAATGTCTAGTACATCCAATAGTTACTATTTAAAAAATAATACTCTTTAAAAAAAATACAGATTATCCAGTTTAGAATTCCACGTTTTTTTTTTTTGTTTTGTTTTGTTTTGTTTTTACCAGCTCACATCAAATGGAGAACGCAAACAATGTCACTGAATTCATTCTTTTGAGCATTACAAAGATTCCAGAGCTGAGAATAATATTCTCTGCTTTGTTTATTATCATGTACATGGCCACACTCTTGGGAAACCTACTGATTGTTGTAACTGTAACAGTGAGTCCAAATCTGAGGTCTCCCATGTATTTTTTCCTCATTTCCTTGTCCCTTTTGGATGTCATCTACTCTTCAGTCACTGCTCCCAAGTTGATTGTGGACTCTCTTTCTGAGAACACTACCGTCTCCTTAGAAGGCTGCATGACCCAGATCTTTGCTGAACACTTCTTTGGTGGGGTAGAGATCATCCTTCTCATCGTGATGGCCTATGACCGCTATGTGGCTATCTGTAAGCCTCTGCACTACACAATCATTGTTAGCCCTCGAGTGTGCTGGCTGATGGTGGGAGGGGCTTGGGTGGGAGGATTTGCTCATGCAACCATTCAACTTCTCTTTATGCATCAAATACCTTTTTGTGGTCCCAATGTGATTGATCATGTGATCTGTGACTTGTTCCCATTGTTGCAACTAGCCTGCACAAACACCCATATTCTGAATCTCTTGGTCATTCTCAACAGTGGGGTGATGTGTGTGACCATTTTCTTTATTCTCATCAGTTCCTATATAGTCATCCTCCTCTCTCTGAAGTCTTGTAGCTCTGAAGGAAGACGCAAAGCTCTCTCCACGTGTAGTTCTCACTTCACAGTGGTTGTGCTGTTCTTTGTACCTTGTATCATCTTGTACATGAGACCTGTGGTCACTTATCCTATAGACAATGCAATGGCTCTGTGTGCTACCATTGTTGAGCCAATGTTAAACCCTTTGATCTACAGCTTGAGGAATTCAGAAGTGAAACAAGCTCTGAGGAAACTGTGGAAAAGAAGGAGATCTTGAATGTTACTGATATGCCAAGGAACAAACATTTCTTACAAAGCTCTTGGAGATATACCTTCTGTATTAATTCCAGACCATTAGATGCATAGCAGAAGAGGCAGCTTCTAAGTTTCAAAAGCAGATTCGATTTGTCTCAGCATTCAGCTTGCTTCATTTCTGTGTGTCTCCAGCTCACCACAACATGATATTTTGTATTATATTTCTTCCTCACAAGACTCTGAGCACAGTTACCACACACAAAACAAACAAACAAAAAAACAACCTATAGTGTGAATATTTCCCAGCTTAGGAATTTTTCTTCTTTATATCTTCGTTTGGCTGAAGTATTTTTTCAAAGGATTTTCTTGATTGGCTTGTTATCAATCAATATTTTTTTTAGTTTCATATAAATTCTCTCTTTAAAAGAGAGGTAAGTATTTCCTGATTTTCTTTAGCTGTTTACTTCATTTATTCTATATGTCTACATTAAGTTTATATGTTCAAGATTCATAATCAGAAATTTACTTTAGAAATGTTACTTAGATTATTAGAGTAGAACATGAAATGCAGATTTCATTTTCTGTCTCCCTGCCCTGATCTTTATCCTTGTTACAGAAGGGATTGTGTTTCTCCCTTTATACTGTAACAGAAGTTATTGGAACACTCCTAGCTACCTAATATATGTTTCATAAATATTTCGGGTGAATTTAAATATCAAAGAAAATTGTGGTACTAAATGTTTGAAGAGAAAGAAGAAAGAATTGAGCAAGATGAACATACATAAGCATTTTAGGACTTAGAATTTCCTAGGATTGTATGCATTTACATGTCGTGTTTTGAGGTAGTTTCTGTTTATTAGAATGCTATTTTAATACTGTGGCCACCATTAACTGAATTTCCTGTCTAACTTTGTCATTTTTGTTATTTTTTGCTTATATATGTATGTATGCATTATATATATATGCATACATGTCTGTGGTATGCACACATGCATACATTTTTCATGTGCATGTATATGTGTGTGTGTGCAGTCACATGTATATGTGTGTCCAGGTGAACATGCACAGGAACATGTATGTTTGCATGTTCAGGCATGAAGTGCCTTCCTATATGGATCTCCACCTTCCTTGAGGGAGAGCCTTTCACTGAATCCAAAAGTCATGGTTTTAGTGACTGTGGCCAGCCAACTTCTACTTGGGATTCAATGGCAACCCTACCATGCTTTTATGTAGATTCTGGAGACATGAACTGTGGTCCTTCTCCTTGTACAGTAAGAACTTGACCCTCTGAACAATTTCCCGATATTCTCTTGCCATTCTTTAATGAAATAAACTGGATCACTTCAAGTTTATGGCATATGTTTTGAAAGTATGTGTTTCAGAATATTCTCTACAAAACAAGAGCTTTATAGACTTCTATATAAAACCTCTATAGTTTATTTGAATGTCTATGGTGGATGTTATTTTGCGATTACATTCAGAATTTTGAATTCCTAAACCAATGCACATTTGTTTTCTTAAATGTTTTTACTATGAAAATCCCAGAAATATATGATGGTATTTTAAAGTGACTCTCTTAAAAGGGTGAATAGGAAACCTGAAGGTTCTGACATGAGTTAATGTTCTGTTAACCTAAAACATGTATAATAAATGCAATAACATTAACTACAGGATCAACTATAATATTCAAATAAACCGTTTAAATGATATTTGGAGTCAGCCATTATCTAGGTATAAAAATATCATCAACACTAGTCAACAACTAAAGTTTTTGCTCTTTCATTTTATTATGATTTAATGAGTTGGAAGTTTTGGAAACTCTTCTGGGCAGCTCTGTTAAAGTAGTGGATGTGGTGATGTTTTTCTTCACTTTAGGATCTTATGTTCTAGTTAATGAAGTAAATGATTTGTAAAAACAAATAACAGAGTTATCTTAGAGAAATAAATAGTTTTCAGATATCTTCATTGAGGAAGTAAATAATTAATTATAAGAATCAGCTGGTCTTTTCTTAGGGAATTTTAAGCTGAGAAACAAATGAAAAGACTATCCCCTAAACTGGCCAGTGGAAGAGCACTCTGGACAAAACAGAAAAACAGGAAAAGTTGTTTATAATTGAGGCTCGAGTGAAGTTGGCATCAGTGCTAAGCACTAAGGAGAGGCAGCATGGGAAGGGGTGAGGCCCTGATGAATTATTATTTTTTTATCCTTAAGTTCAGTAAAGATCAGAGTTATGAAAGATACCTTCTCAGTATACAACTGAAATCCAAACCCAACATGGACTTCAATGGCTTTAAAGCTGAGGATCAAAATCTTTGCCCATTGCTTGCCTTTTATGTATTAACAATTAGAATGGTATTTCATATCTTATATCAATAATTTAGCATAAAATATATAAATTTAAATTTTATCATCCTACTTTATTTCAAAGAAGAGAGTGATCTTAATAGTGTGTAAACCTTGGTTTATGAAGAACTTTATATAGAATTTTTTCTTGGTTCAATTATGAAATTAAAAAAAATAGTTGAAGAAAAATAATGAGATACTTAACCTAACTTTTTAAAATATTCTTTATAACTTTTACAATAACAGAGATAGATCTAAAAGCTTTCAACTATACTACTAAGACCTGCTGGCTATTCATACAGACATTGTAATAGTTTTAATATATTTTCTTGCCAATGTTTTATAGATTTGCCTAACTTTACTCTTTCTAATAATCTTTTTTTGATACTTTATTTACATTTCAAATGTTTCCCCCTTTCCAGATCTCCCCTTTGGAACCCCCTATCCCTTTCCCCCCTTCCCTGCCTCTATGAGGGTATTCCCCCACCCACCCAAACACCCACTCTCGTCTTCCCTCCTTTGGATTAACCCTATACTGAGGCATCTAATGCCCTCAGGCCCAAGGGCCTCTCCTCCCCCAATGGCTAACAAGACCTTCCTCTGCCACATATGTGGCCAGCACCATGGGTCCTTCCATACGTATTCTTTGGTTGGTGATTCAGTCTCCAGGAGCATTGGGAGTTCAGGTAAATTGATGCTGTTGCTCCCTCCATGGGACAGCAAACTTCCTCATCTCCTTCAGTCCCTTCTCCATCTCCTCCATCTGGAACCTCATACACAGCCCAATGGTTCATGTGAAGTGAATCTTGGGTATTCCGAACTTTTGGGCTAATATCCACTTATCAGTGAGTACATACCGTGTTCATTCTTTTGTGACTGAGTTACCTCACTCAGGATGATATTTTCAAGTTCCATCCATTGCCTGTGAATTTCATGAAGTCATTGTTTTTAATAGCTGAGTAGTATTCCACTGTGTAAATGTACCACATTTTCTGTATCCATTCCTCTGTTGAGGGACATCTGGGTTGTTTCCAGCTTCTGGCTATTATAAATATGGCTGCTATGAACATAGTGGAGCATGTGTCTTTATTACATGTTGGAGCATCTTTTGGGTATATGCCCAGGAGTGGAATAGCTGGGTCCTCAGGTAGTATTATGTTCATTTTTTTGAGGGTCTGCCAAACTGATTTCCAGAGTGGTTGTAGCAGCTTGCAATTCCACCAGCAAAGGAGGAGTGTTCCTCTTTCTCCACATCCTTGCCAGCATCTGCTGTCACCTGAATTTTTATTTTAGCCATTCTGACTGGTGTGAGACAGAATCTCAGGGTTGTTTGATTTGCATTTTCCTGATGACTAAGGATGTTGAACATTTCTTTAGGTGTTTCTCAGTGCTATGAGTTTCCTCAGTTGAGAATTCTCTGTTTAGCTCTGTTCCCCATTTTTGATAGGGTTATTTGGATCTCTGAGGTCTAACTTCTTGAGTTCTTTGTATATATTGGATATTAGCCCTCTATCGGATGTAAGATTGGTAAAGATCTTTTCCCAATCTGTTGGTTGCTGTTTTGTCCTATTTACAGTGTCCTTTGCCTTACAGAAGCTTTGTAATTTCATGAGGTCTCATTTTTTGATTCTTGATATTAGAGCATAAGCCATTGGTGTTCTGTTCAGAAACTTTTCCCTTATACCCATGTATTCGAGACTTTTCCCCACTTTCTCTTCTATTAGATTCAGTGTATCTGGGTTTAGGTCTTTCTAATAATCTTGATCCCTGAAGTAATTATTGATTTCCTTATAAACCATATGATTATTGTTTAGAACATGAAAAATGTAATAGCATTCATGGTATTATTGGGAGATGGTTGTTTTGCACTGTGTATTCATAACTGTGCCTAATATCTGGTTCTAGTCCAGATGTCCTCATTGTCAAGCATCTCCTCTTACACACCTCAGTGGTGTGTAAAAATTGTTTTCCATCATCTTTGATTGGTTACTAAAGATATGATCAGCCAATAGCTGAGCAGGAGAGGAGGAGCTAAGACATCTGATCTCAGTGAAGGGATCTCAGGTGGAAAGTGGCCAAGGCAATTCACCATGAGCCATACGCCATGAAGATTTGTCAGGAGCAGGTAACCATGAGAGAGTTGAGGAGGACACCAATCAAACAGAAACAGCTAGGGCAAGATGAAGATCGCAAGTAACAGGGCACATGGCTGGGGAGTAGGTAGCCTAATGAGGTTAGATTAAGGTTAGAATTGATGAGTATCTGCCTAGCTATAGTGTCTGAACCCTTTCAATAAAAATATCAGGCCTCCATGTTATTATCTCAAAGCAAGGGCAAGAGTAGAAAAGTCCTTTATACATGGTATAAACTGATAGTAAATTAAGAATACACATTTACTTTAAGTGAATGTAGAATGTCTATGTAACAATAACCTGTAAAGATTAAACTTAATAGCACCATGTAAACTTGCTTTCTATTTCACTGAGATCCTAGCTCTAACTTTTGAACCTGAGCAGATCACTCAGATATCTGTAAAGAGCTGAAATCTTAACATTTAATCAAACTGTGACATACATAATATGGCTATCTTGTTATCTTTCTAAACATCTCTATTACAACTTATTTCTCAATGTCTTTCTCAATACATATGGTACCTTTTATGTCTTCTTACTGGTTATGTTCTTGCTATAGGACTTTCATATTGGGACATTCTTCAAATTGTCTTTGTTGTAACTTACTGTGTTTTAATTAACAGGAAGAATCAATATGTCATAGAGTTTGTCCTCATACCTGAGTATGAGACATTCTTTTCCTTGTTTCTATATACTACTTAGAGAACTCTTGTTGATATTTTATAAGTGATTCTTCAGTATGAGGAACTGGGTAGTGTCTTCTGGAGCATTATTACTAAGTTCTAGTGCATAAGCCTTGTGGTAGTTTGATTATGCTTGGCTCAGGGAGTAGCATGATTTGTATGTGTGGCCTTGTTGGAATAGGTGTGGCTTTGTTGGAGGAAGTGTGTCACTGTCAGGGTAGGCAATGAGACTCTCATTCTAACCACATGGGGGCTAGTTGTCTCCTAGTGGCCTTCAGATGAAGATGTAGAACTCTCAGCAACTCCTATGCCATTCCTGCCTGGATACTACCATGTTCCTGTCTTGATAATAATAGAGTAAGCCTCTGAACCTGTAAGCCAGCCCCAATTGAATGATGTTCTTATAAGAGTTGCCTTGACCATGGTGCCTGTTCACAGCAGGAAAACCCTAACTAAGATAGACCTCATCAAAAAATTTCACATTGATGAGTATCTGGAGTTATTACCTTCCAGGCCTTTCAGTGGGAACAAAATGGGATGAGGTCCATGTGTTGGCATCAGGAGCGCCAAACTGAGATGTTGCACGCAGGTGATGCCACCCAGGTGACAGTATGACCCGCCCACCTGTTGCTAAGGCAACAGTCACCATATTCCCAGAATTCACCTTGACCCACTGCCCACCTTTACCTGTGGCTACGTCATGCCACATCACTTTCCATATATATATGAAAGACTTCTCTCCCTCTTTCTCTTTTTTCCTCTTCTTCTTCCCTTCTCTCTCCTCGCCCCTACCTTGTCTCCCCTCCCCCAATAAACCCCTCATGTGGAACTGTTTGGCTTGGTGTGGTTTGGAACGTTCGACCGTCTCCACTGCAGCACATACCGGACCCGTATCAGCAATTTATACAACATTACAACATTGGTGCCGAAACCCGGGAACTTTAACGCAAGCAGCTACAGGGTCCGGGCGGGGCCCGGGTTGCCGCTTGGAGCAGCCTTCCAGCCGCCCACGTGGTCTGCCACCTCCGCTGCAACCTTGACCTCCGTCACCGTCCGCCGATACACTACCTAGACTTCTACTGTGACCACTGCTCCCTGCTGCTGCTCAGCCGCCAGACTCAAAATCTTCCACCACGTGGTGCCACACCAAACAAACAGTTCCACGCCTCCGGCTATCTGACTGCGCAGTCCGCAAACACACACCGGCATTTAAATTGGTAAGGAGTTTTACCGATCGGCGGGAGGACCCTCTTTTGCTCAGATAGTGTCTGGCCAACTCTTTCTGGGCTGAGGTGTTGGCTTTTCATTGCCCCAGTCTCTGACTGGCCTCCTAGCTGACCTGCGAATTAGGACTTAGCCCTTGGGTGTCCCCCCCCTCGGAAGCAGTTCATTTCACCCTCTGCCTCCGTGAAAAGCCTAGCGCTAGGTTGGATTGCTTCCTGACAATTTCTGGGAAATTGTCAGCTGTGGTCCCTAGAGATTGCTCGTGACGACCTGAATCTCTAGCCTGACCAGCCGTAGTTACTGAATATTCTCTGGGACGCCGGCAAGAATAGTTCAGTAACCCCCCCCCCCCAACACCCAATGGGTACTAATTGGTCTTCACCGGTACCTCCAGACACCCCTCTGGGATGTCTCCTGGCAAACCTCAAATCTCTTAAATTAACACCTGATTTGAGGCCCTCAAAATTGATACACCTCTGCAATAAGGTTTGGATTCAGTACTCTTTAGAAAATAGTTCCAAATGGCCAGCTAATGGCACGTTAGACGCGATCGTTTTGAGAGATCTTCATACATACTGCCAGCAGTCCGGTAAATGGAGGGAAATCCCATATGTCCAAGCTTTTATCTATCTTCGCTCTCAACCCTCTATGTGTTCTGCTTGTTGTCCATCCCAACTTCTCTTAGCTATAAAACCTATTCCTCTGCCGCTGGATGACTTCACAACCCTAGACCCAGCTAACGAACCTCCTCCGCCGCAGACCTACTTCCGTGCTGCCTTCTGCACTGCCTAAAACTCAAACCGCTGCCTCAGTTTCTCCTTCTCACCAGGTTACCCCTGGGCCTACTAGCTCTACCTCTCCAGACTCCTCCCCTCCTTCTGTGCCAGCCGCCTCCAATCACCCTGCATTAGCACCCACCTTCACCCCCCCATCACTCGTTCTAAGGCCGCAGCCAAACCCCCAATTCCTTCTTCTCCAGAGACACCTGACCCAGTATCGGTCCTTCCTCTAAGGGAAGTGGCTGGAGCTGATGGTCTGGTCAGAGTACATGTCCCGTTCTCGCTGAGTGAACTTTCTCAAATAGAACAAAGACTGGGTTCGTATACTTCTAACTCTTCCAAGTTTATTAAGGAGTTCCAGTACATCACTCAATCTTATAGCTTGACTTTCCATGATGTTCATATGATTCTTACTAACAATTTACTTCCCGAAGAACACAGGCGAGTTTGGGAAGCAGCAAAAACGCATGCAGATGAGATTCACCAAACAGATGCAGCACAATTGGATCTGAGGCAGTGCCTGACCAGGATCCTTGATGGAATTACAATTTCCACAGGTGGTATCTTAGCCAGAGACAGGTTTATTATGGGCCTTCTGGCTGGCCTCAGAAAGGCAGCCTTGAAGCCAGTTAATTTTGAAAAACTCCAAGAGGTTGTCCAGGACAGACAGGAGAACCCATCGCAATTCCTAGAAGGACTCAAAAAGGCTCTACTGCAGTACACTAATTTTGATCCTGAAAACCCAGAAGGTAAGCAACTTCTGCTGACCTACTTTTTTTCCCAGAGCTACCCTGACATAAAAGCTAAACTTAGGCGATTGGAGAGAGGGCCCCTGACTCCACAGGCAGAAGTCTTGGCTCTGGCCTTCAAGGTGTACCATGAGAGGGATGAGAAAGCCAAAAGACAAAAGTACCACATGCTGGCAAAGGCTTTCTGACCAGCCTCAGCTGCTAACCCGGACTCCTGGTCTCCTAAGGCTCAGGGTCCACGAGGCCCCTGCTATAAATGTGGTCAACAAGGTCATTGGGCGAGGGCCTGCCCCAACCCCAACAAGCCAAGGGGGCCATGTCCTAGGTGCCATCAAGAGGGACATTGGGCTGTTGACTGCCCTCATGTGATGAGGAACAGAGGGACGTCACTCCCAGGTAACCCTTCAGCCAGTCTCCTAGGCTTGGCTATGGATGATTGACGGGGCCC
>JAPYYD010004330.1:0-13212 GCA_028551405.1 Uromys caudimaculatus | reverse complement strand
AATCCTATTTCCCCACCAGACTGATCCTCAGCCTGGTCTGGCGTAACATTACAGTGGATGCTTTACATTTAACATTGTGTGGAGCTGCTCAACTTACTGTTGTATGTTCAGATCCGGGGTTATGATAATCACATCAATTTGACTTCCAAATCTGCCTCAAGTGGATGATCCATTAAAATTTTGCACATAGCCAACACTGCCTCTCTGAATAACACTTCTCTAACTCAAATGTGAGACACTCATTCTTCCAGTCAGATTCAACATCTGGCCTCTGGTCACAGTTTTCTCAAATGAAGTGCCACCTGCACCACTGGTGTTTATTTGAACCATCATTGTAACAATGCCATTCTATGCACATTTAGACTTCAGTCGGCATATGCTTTTGGTACATTAAATAGAAAGAACTTTACAGTTTAGCTTATGTCCTTTTAATTTCCAGCTACTGCTATAGATGTAAATTATGCATAATAATGTTTTAAGATTGAGATCAGATTGCGATGAATTTACAAGGCATGATTCTCCTTGCAACTTAGCTTTATACTCTGTATGCCATAATAGCACATTTAGGAGTCATCATTTCAGAATCTGGTATTTCAGGCTATTAACATTTTCCACAAGCTTATCCTGTAGGGAAGAGGTTAATAACCACTTCCTAGATAGCCAACAAATTTATAACAGAAAATTATCTCTACATGTTTGAGTATAATTTGATATTTATTGATTTATTATCTCTGAAATCAGGGTCAACATCATTTTGAATTTTCAGTGCTGAAAAGTTCAGCAAACAAAAGATGTTATGAGTAAGGCACAAAGTAAAGAACTGCCTTGTTAAACTGAAAAATACTGAGGATATGGAAAGAACTCTCTATATGGGAGCAGCGATTGACAGAAGTGTTCTTTCAGATGGAGTGCGCCCTGATCATTTTGCCAGAGTTTTCATCCCAGTACAGCTCTGAGGACACTTCCTACACTAATCATAAAATGAGCGCCTGACAGGACCATGCTGGCTTCTTTGCATGGACAAACTAAAGTCCACCTATGCAGGGGCCTATTTATGGCACACTGGACTCTGACTCATTTCTATTGCTTCTGGGAAGAGAGTCCCAAGACTGTGATAACTGTGTTCTGAATGATCATCTTAAAGGTTCTTATTCAGTGGACTAAGCTGGACAGTGAGACTGGAGCAGGGCAGGACAGGGAGGCTGGGGTCCTTTGGGTCACTTGTGCTTCAGGGATTCCGACCTCAACTTGAAGTACCTCACTGATGCTGAAACAAAAAAAATCTTACAGTCATTCAAGTCCCTGACCTTCCTGTATCAGCCAGTCTTCCATTACCCAACATCCTCCTCTTTTTCTTTCATTTCCCTCCAGGGACACATATTTTCTTCACAGAAAGCAGATGTTTCATGTAGTTTCCATTTTCCTTTTGGAAGGCCCTAGCAACAGGAAACTTAGTATGATTGCTGAAAATAGGTATCAGATTCTTTTGGTAGACATGGAGTAACTAGGGCAATTATCAGATAAATACCCTAAGTCTGGGATTTCATCAAAAGCTCTACATGCCAAGGGTGTAGGATAACCATGGGCCTTACTGTGAGTTACTACTGTTATGATGAAACATTAGGGCAACACAACTTGGAATGAAAATGTTTATTTGCCCAACACATCTACATTGCTATTCTTTAGAAAAGAAATCCTGACAGGAATTTAAACAGTGTAGGAAACTAGAGGCAAGAGCTGAGGCATTAGGATCAACATAAAAAGTAGAAATGGTATTCTAACATGTGTGCTCTTTATTGAAACCACAGGAAAAGATGTGAGACTAATGTGGGCTGGACTACAGTGCTACATCCCAGTGTTCCTGACCACTGTATTTCTGAATGGTTGCACAAAGTGTTCATATCTGGATGACAAAATATTTGACCTGGTGTTTTCAAGACTATGTAGAACATTCTGGTACACTATGGCAGCAGGTGATCTCAGAATGTGTGCAGGAGTCTCCATCCTCATTAGATACATTCTTCTAACTTTGGCTGGGCATCCCTGGGATTATATAAAATATGGAGAACCAATAAAAAACATGCTTAATTTATTAGATCATTACAGATCTGAAATCAAGCAGCACAAACACTTCCACTGCTCACTTAGCATGAGGATATACTTTTCAAGATTCTCACAACAAGACACCATGTTGATGATTTCCCTATATATAAATAGGATATTGTGAAAAGTGATTCAGAGTAGACTGAGCTGACCACTGAAAATATCACTGAAGTAAATATTTTTGATGAACCCACATTCTAGAACTCCTGTGTCCATTGAGTGAGATTAAATGGGATATATTCAAGGCAGTGAAATGGGGGCAGTGGTGATGTTCTATACATTGTATGCAGCGCATCCCTATTGGTGTAGCTCTTATGAAAATTCATGTATTTAGTGAAATTTGACTCCTCTCTTCAATTGCTTTAGTGCTGCAATTTACCACCCTGTGCCCCATGCTTTCCCAGTCTCCTTCCTCTGCATTGCTGTGCACTTATGTACATCTACTTTACTAATTTACAGAAATTACATGAGCTTTGGTGTTTGGCTCTGAGAAGACATCAATTACCCAAAAATCTTAGAAACCATTAATCAAGTTGTGCTGGAAATTGAGATGAAATCAGAAAATTTGTCAGTCTCAGGTATACTCAGTCTGTCTAGACCACTGTTGGCAGTTAACCAGTCATTCACTAGTGCAGTTGTGTCTGTGAAGTTCTTGTGAGCCTGGTCCCTTGAAAAAACAGTATCCTCACACAGGCAGAAGGAACCGAAGATCACAAAGCAGGAAAGAGAATGAACCATCACTTTGTAGAAGCACCCATGGTGTATCCTGCCAGCACCTTTTTAGATTTCTGCAACTTGCTCAACCCTGGAAAACAGAGACCATTCCTTTTACTTCTCTATAGCCCACAGGAAATCATTCTGTTGCAATCCCAGCTATGCCATTATCACAGGCAATACAACTCCAGGACAATGTGACAAATTTTAACCATTTCTCAGGTTGCATCAGGGTTTGATTAAAAAAAATCAAAATTCTAGGCTTTTAATACCCTTCTACTCTTTTAGATGAGATCTGGTTCATTCAGAATGTTATGGAAGTAGACCCTTATACTCCTATGGTGATACCATTCATATGAGCCAGGATATCATTGAGAAGAATGTTCCATTTAGATTCTAAGTGCCACATCTGACTTCTTTTGATGAGAAATATCAAGTCAGAGTGAGCCAATCATCTTTTACATCATGTTTCTGGGCTGAGAGTATAAAAGAAAATCCTTAGAATCCTCGGAGAAAGAAAAGGGATTCATGTGTTAAAAAGAAAAATCATTTGTCCTGTTAAATAACTGGATAACTATACAAACTAAACCATAACAAATAAAGAGAAAGAAAGGAAAAAGAGATGTTTCCTCTTGAGTGGATTAGGACTTGTATTGAACTGAATGAAGCTCAGTGTGTGTCAGCAGCTACATTGGCCTCATGTCTCAGTGCTGGAGCCTCACCCACATTTTTATTAGCAGCACCACAGCTGGGTCTGTGCTAGGTCAGTAGCATATTGTTTGTGAGAAGATGTTGGCAGAATGAATGTCATCTGCTTCATGGGTCACAGGGCCTTCTTGATTTCCATGTTGCCTCTAACTTGAAGCCCACATAGTGCTCTATGAAGGGGATCTTACTGAGTCTCTGCCCTGATTCTAGGGTTCAACAGTCTCAAGCATTACATATTTCTTTGGGATCTGATCCTATTCCTCATACAGATTTGTGTCTGCCTTGTGTGATGCTTAGCATTTTGTTCATGTGACAGTTTATCCTCCGTTAAAAGCCATATATACTGGGGCTGTAGATACAAGGTCTTACAACACCAGCAGAAGGATCCATGTTTAGTCTCCAAAACTACCATAAGAGTTATATTTGCTAGCCAAACAGTAAGCCAACCTCTTAGTAGTAGAGACAGTGTGATTGTTGGGCCTCAGTGGCCAAACAATCTAGGAAGATAGTGTGAATCAGGCCTAGTGATGTACTTTATTTCAAAGTTATTGTGTAGAATGATAGAAGATCACATCTCATCTCAACATGTACACACACACACAAACACACACAGACAGACAGACATACACACACAGAAACAGAGACAGAGACAGAGAGAGACACAGACAGAAGATAAACATACAAACACACACAGAGAAAGAGAGAGAGACAGAGAGACAGAGTCAGAGGTTGAGATAGGAAGAGATCCTTAAACAGAGCATGCAAGACAGAGAGAGAGAGACAAATAAATACAGACAGGCCTACACACAGAGAAAGAAACTCCATAATATATAAATAAATGAATACAAAACACATATTAAATCAGAAAACTGAAATCTGAATAAATATTTGTATAGTTCAAGGGTTACCACACTTGTGCATGTAGAGAAAATCCCTGTAGAGAGGCTACCTAGACACAAAGGAGTCCCTCTCTCTCTTTCCTCCAAGTCTTTTTACATAAAGTATAACACTGAGTAACTAGGAGCTCTGTGTGCTCCTTGCGCCCCTTGCTGATCACAAGCACCCTGTAAGAGGTCTGTGTTTGAGCTAACAGTAACATTCACTCACTGGCTCTTGACAGTAATATGTGGCCATGTCCTCAGACAACAGACTGCTCATCTCCAGGTATAGGGCATTTTTTGCATTATCTTTGTAGATGGTGAATCAGTCCTTCACCATGTCTGCATAGTAGGTGCTACCACTACCAGTATTAATAGATGCAACACATTCCAGTCACTTCTTTGGAGCCTGGCAGATCAGGTGCATCCAGTAATTACTAAAAGTGAATCCAGAGGCTTCTGAGGAGAGTTTCAGAGACCCTCCAGGTTGCATTAAGCCTCCCCCAGATACCACCAGCTGTATCTCACCCTGGACACCTGCAAATAGAGAATGCTGTCACTAACAAAACAAAGCAAACAAAACATTTTTTCTATTTCTATTGTGCAAACAACAGAAAGAATCACTGCTTTATCAATTACCTTTTAAAAAAAGGACAAGTCAAACCAAGCTGAGCCTGATGAGCATGGTGAGTGGTCTGTGCAGTGCTGATCACTGAATGTGAGGACTGGGAATCAAGGGCTGGGCTCCTCTGTCAGAGCTGCAGGGTCAGGGCAGGGCTGGTTTTCATGGGCACAGAGAAGAATTATTTGCATATCTTATGCTATACCATGCTCTGGAACTGGACCTGAGCTCTGCTCATAGCAGATATAAGACATCAAAGAACAGATGTCAGTTACAGAGTTTGACAAAGTGTCATAGTATCATATTAACATTTTTAAAAGATTCACCATACTTCATATAATTTCTTTGTGTGCATGTGCACAGAACATGTTTTCTTTCCATACTGTAATGATTCCTTAGTATAATTGTGCAGTTAAATAGCGTTACACATACCTTACTTCTAGATCTGAGCTCAGTCTTTCCCACTGTCTGGTCAGGACATGGCTTCTCCCCAATGTGGCGCTTGGAGACAGTTACAGCTGTAAAGTTATGGTAGCAAAACTCATTCTCTGTGACAAAAACACTAAGCATTTTCTGAATTTCACTTCTTCACGATAGAGTGCTATCCTCAGACCTTATAGATGCTTCCAACTGAGACGTTCCAGGTCCCTGACTGTCCAAGACTCAAAGTTGGCAATGAAGACTTATTTCTATTTGCAGCAAACTCACTTGTTTTTCCATCCTGAAGTTGTCCGTTTATCCCTCTAAATTCCTCCCTCCACCATTTTCTTTTTGCATCTATACATCAGGTAACATTTGACTGTCTTCATATTTTGTTAGTCTAGTTTTCATTTTTCTCAATTAACATACTCTGTATAACTGGAGCTTTTAACTAAATTTTAGGAGACTTAATATGTATTAAATGAGAGCTCTGGTTTCTAGTCTCTTCTTCCCCTTCCTCTCACCGCACCCCACTTTTGCTTTTACATCCCCAATATTCCCTTGTTTTTGTGCTGGGAACCAATGGATCTGCAGTGTTTTATTAGCCTCAGAGAAGCCATTTTGTGAAGAAGTTAGGGTTGAAGTTTTATGTTCCTGAGAACTAGGCTTTTGTTTAGGTTCTGTCTCCTATGAGATGGGTTCTTTCCCAGGTCATGGTGACCCCCTTGTGGTTAGATGGTCAGCAGAACATAGATGGTTGCCTTAGTAACATGTCCTGGTGGTTGAGAACCTTTAAGCCCTGGACTCTCCCCACCCCTATAGCATTGTCTAAATCCCTGATAACATTGTTTTAGAGTCCTTCTATATTGATTAAGATCCTCATATTTCCTTCTCCTTGTACCTTATAAAAGCTTGGAAATAAAGTTAATCTTTGGAGCTTGATCAGACATCCTGTCTTGCTCCCAGATCTCTCTGTTTCCTGCCCCTTCTTTCATCCGACAGTTCCCTCCTCGGACTCTCGTTGAATGTTCCGCAGGCCGGGACATCTTTGGTCCTCCTTGTCCCACACTTAAGATGTGGCCCCTCCCTAGGGTTTGAGTTCCAAAAGGTACAAAATAGAATTCAAAACTGCTGCGACACAAGAAAGGTTCTGCATATAAAAGAACATAGGTCTTTTTAAGCCCTGGTTATATTGTTTGAGATAACATTTACCATTTCCATTTATATTTCTCCAAGGCTCATAGAACATGGAGTAGGAGGAAGTGGAGGAAATGTAACAGATGATGCATGGGGAAGAGCACTGTGAAATAATGTCCTGTGAACATTCATGCACTCATAATGGCTGCCCAACCAGAGATCAAGCCAATCATAACCCAATATGGACCTTGTCGATTATCTCCAGACCTTCTATCTTTGTGAAGAATTGTTGGGTATAGATATTTCCTCGAGAAGAAGAATTCATTTTTCGAAAATATGGTCACTGATGGGTTTTCAAAGCTTTGGAGATTGCCTCCACACGTGTGCTCATATGGGCACCATTTCTGGGCTTAAAACTGTCATGAAGTTGATAGATGTTGAGTTGGGGAAGATATGGGTTGAAAAGGAAAATGAGCTTAGAATATAATCATATTCAATTTTATATGTTTAGGATATACAATTACTCAAAAGGAGGAGAAATAATACTTACTGAATGACTGATTAATGTAAGCTAAATGAATCCTCAAAAATACCTGCTTAAGGAGGACCCTGCTAAATATGTATAAATGGTTAGGCATGGTGACCCTCTGTGAAAGGAATGAATCTACCAAGTTTGACGAGAGTATGATACAAAGATGCTGTGTACAATCTATTCCCAGTCCTTGAAGACAGAGGCCTTGAAGACTAGAGATGCCTCCTGTCTTCAGGTTGAACTATTTCCAATTTTCTGAGGAACCATCAGATTGATTTCCAGAGTGCTTGTAGCAGTTTGCCTTCCCACCAGCAATGGAAGAGTGTCCCTCTTTCTCCACATCCTTGCCTGCATGGGCTTTCACTTGAGTTTTTTATCTTAGCCACTGGATCCGTGTAATTTGGAATCTCAGGGTAGTTTTGATTTGCATTTTCCTGATTACTAAGGATATTGAACATTGCTTTATGTGCTTCCCAGCCATTTGAGATTCCTCTGTTGAGAATTCTCTGTTCCAGTCTGTGCCACATTCTTAAATTAGTATTTTGGATTTTTTGGAGTCTAATTTCTTGAGTTATTTATATACTATCTGACAGTGCTAAAACATGCATGGTACATTTACACAATGGAGAACTACTTAGGTATTAAAAACAGTGGCTTAATGAAATTCACAGACAAATGAATGAAACTTGAAAATATCATCTTAAGCGAGGTAACTCAGTCACAAAAGAAGGAACATGGTATGTACTCACTGATTAGCGGATATTAGCCCAAAAGTTCAGAATGCCCAAGTTTCACTTAACAATAACTGCTGGACTGAGAGTGAGGTCCCAGATGGAGGAGTTGGAGAAAGGTCTGAAGGAGCTGAGGGAATTTGCAGCCCCATGAAGAGAGGAAGAGCATCAATGGGCCTGACCTTCCCCCCGGTCATCCTGGAGTTTGAACCACCAACCAAAGAATACACATCTATGGACCCATGGTTCAGACCACATATGTGGTAGAGGATGACCTCGATGGCCATCAGGGAGAGAGGAGAGGCACTTGGGCCTGAGGGTGTTAGAGGCCCCAGTAAAGGGGAATGTCCTGGTGGGAATATGAGGATGGGTGGGAGGTTGGGTGGGAGGTGGAATTCCCTTATAGAGGCGGGGATGGGGATGGGATAGGGGGTTTCCAAAGAGGAGACACAGAAAAGGGGAAACATTGGAAATGTAAATAAAGTATCAAAAATAAAAATAAAGATAAAAAACAGTAAAAAAAAAAAAGAAAAAGAAAAAGAAACTAACCTCCAAAAAAACCAAATAACACAATTAACCATCTGGTCCAGAGCTCCAAAGAGAATTCTCAACTGAGGAATGTGAAATGGATGAGAAGAACCTAAAGAAATGTTCAATATCCCTAGTCATCAGGGAAATGCAAATCAAAACGACCCTGAGATACCAACTTATACCAATCAGGATGGCTAAGATCAAAAACTCAGGTGACAGCAGATACTAGTGAGGATGTGGAGAAAGAGGGGCACTCCTCCATTGCTGGTGAGATTGCTAGCTGGTACAACCACTCTGGAAATCAGTCTGGTGGTTCCTCAGAATATTGGAAATATTTCTACCTGAGGACCCAGCTATATTACTAATAGGCGTATACCCAAATGTGCTCCAACATATAACAATATCGTATGCTCCACTATGTTCATAGTAGCTTTATTTATAATAGCAAGAAGCTGGGAAAAACTAGATGTCCCTCTGTACTGACTGGTTTTGTGTCAACTTGATATAAGCTGAGTTGTCACAGAGAAAGGAGTTTCAATTGATAAAATGCCTCCATGAGAACCAGCTGTAAGGCATTTTCTCAATTAGTGATCAAGGGGGGAAGGCCCCTTGTGGGTGGTACCATCTGTGCACTGGTAATCTTGGACTCTATAAGAAAGCCAGCTGAGAAAGCCAGGAAAAGCAAGCAAACCGGTAAGGAATATCCCTCCCTAGCCTCTGCATCAGTTCCTGATCCCTGACCTGCTTGAATTCCAGTCCTGACTTCCTTTAGTGATGAACAGCAGCATGGAAGTGTAAGCCAAATAAGCCCTTTCCTTCCCAACATGCTTCTTGGTCATGATATTTGTGCAGGAATAGAAACCCTGACTAAGACACCCTCATCAGAGGAATGGATTCAGAAAATGTGGTATATTTATAAAATGGAGTACTACTCAGTGATTGAAAACAATGACTTCATGAAATACACAGGCAAATGGATGGAACAAGAAAATAACATCCTGAGTAAGTTAATTCAGTCACAAAAGAACACACATGGCATGTACTCACTGATAATTAAGTATTAGCCAACAATTTTGAAATAACCCCAAAAGAAATCTTAGACCATATGTAACCCATGAAGAAGGAAGACAAAAGAGTGGATGATACAATCCTTCTCAGAAGGTGAAGAAAATAATCTCAGGAAGAAATGAGGGGACAAAGTGTGGCACATAGACTGAAGGAAAGGCCATACAGTGAGTGGCCCACCTAGGGATCCATCCCATCTGCAGACACCAAACCCCTTATTATTGCTGATGCCAATAAGTGCTTGCTGATTGGAGCCTGACATAGCTGTCCCCTCAGAGGATCTTCAAGGACCTGACCAAAACAGATGAGTATACACACAGCCAACCATCAGACTGAGCTTGGGGACCACAAAGGTGGAGTTAGGAGAAGTAACTGAAGGAGATGAACAGGTTTGCAATCCCATAGGAAGAACAGCAGTATTAACCAACCAGACCCCCTAAAGTTTCCAGGGACTAAACCTCCAACCAAAGCATACACATGCAGTGATGCATGGCTAGAGCTGCATGTGTAGCTTTATCTGGCATCCTTGGTTGTGAGACCCTTGGTTGTGAGGTAGCTCTATGTACCACCATAGGGGAATGCAAGGGTATGGAGGCAGGGAGTGGGTGGGTGGGTGATCACCCTCATAGAGGCAGGGTGAGGGGGAATGAAATGGGTTGTTCTTGGAAGAGAGACCAGGAAGGGGGACATTTGAAATTTAAATAAATAAAATACCAAATAAAAAAATAAGTCATAGTTGTTACTTCTTGAAAAACATAATTAGAAATCTATATGTTGGTTCTGATATATGTTAGTTCCAATTTATTTCCTATTCATCCTATTTCACCACCAGACTTGTCCTGTGTACCATGATAGTATGTGATTTATATTTAACATTGTGTGACACTGTTCAACTTACTGTTATATGTTCTAATAATCTCATCAATCTGAGTTCCAAAGCTGCCTCAAGTTGGTGATCCATTAAGGTGGAGCCCACAGTCAACACTGCTTCTATGAATAACACTCCTCTAGTGAGACACTAGGTTGTTCCAGTCAGTATCAATATCTGGGCTCTTGTCACAGTTTTTTCAAGTAGAATGTTACCTGTGCCACTGAAGCTTATTTGAAACATCATTGTATCAATGCTAGTCTATGCACATTTAAATTTCAGTCTCTGTATTCTTTTTCGACGTGTTGAGTTCAAATTATTTTAAAGTTTACCTTATGTATTTTAATTTTCAGCACCTGCTTAAGACATAAATCATGTGTACTCATGCTTTAAGATTGAGATCAGATTGTGATGGGTTCATATCGCATGAATCTCCTTCGAATTCAGCTTTTGTCTCCACATGGCATTGTAGTCCTTTTAGGGGTGCTTATTTAGGAATTTGGTATTTCACCCAGTGGAAAAAAGACAGCATTTTCTTTTTTTTTAATCATCATTATTTAATATTAATTTGGTCATTGGTAACTGAAATGGCAAATCACAGAATGTAGCAAGATGTTTATTCCATAGTTTTACCCTATCTTAAATGCGAAGACCATGCAGAGCTGGGTAGGACCCTGTTACAGATGGGTCCAGCATGCTAACCAGAGAACATTCTCCAGTTTTAACACTGTTCATGTGTTTAACACTGTGTGGTTACATTTCTTTAGTATCCAGAACAATACAAGTAGATTATGCTTTCATGTGATTTGGATATTTGCAGTAAACAGCTGTATACCCCAACTCAGCGATTTAGGTACACACTTCACAATTACATAGAACTGACAGCATCTTCCTCAGAGGACACTCACCAGAGGGCCAAAGCAGAGGAACATTGACAAAATGCTTTGGTTAACCAACACATGAATGTAAAATCAAGATTCTGGGATTTGTCACCAAATTCTCAGCCAAGGAGAAACGAATCACATTATTAACAACATGCATCATCCAATGGCTAACTAGTTAAAGTTGGAAATAGTTTATCACAGACACAGTTCAGGACACTGGGGACCAGGCCTAGGATCTGGTCAGCTTGTGCCCCACCCACTTACCTAGTCCCTGTAGTTTACAAGTGGATCTCTGCATTCTGAAGGACCCACTCAACACCCTGACTCTAGGAAACTTTTGTTTTCTCCAGTAGTTTGGGGGCATGCTCTGTCTATGCTAATAGGCATGAGGAGCCCTGTAAACATGGATACTTTCCAAAATCAATGATAAAGATCAATTTCTCAAAAGTAAACGGAAAAGATTAGTTCTATGTGACAGTAGCGTGTTCCATGTGTCTCTAGGAGCAAGACTCTCCCCATTCCAGTTCTGGGTGCCTTTGCTTTAACTGGCTTGCCTCTCTGTTGTAAAAGCTGAATGTCCAGTAAAGCATTAAAATGCCATTTTCATGGAAAGATTTCCAATTCTGCCAGCACCCAAGGTCTGAAAGAAAAAGAATCAAGAATGTCTAGAGCTGGTAGAGCAGGTTTTTGAGTAAAGCCACACCCTTCTGGTCTCATGTAGTCCTGGGAACCTCTGTCTCAGAGATTTAAGCCAATTAGTATGTCTACAAAGTTCTTGGCAGGTGTCAACCTGCTCTTCACAAAGACTTCACAACTACATACATCAACCATGTCTCTTCTCAACATCAGGACTCTGCAGGGATAGAATAGAGGACCATCTGGACTAGCCTTGTCCTTCCCAAGAGTTCCCCATCAAGAAGCTTCCTTGGCATGTAACTCTGTTCTTCTAGGGTTGAAAGAGGAACTCAGGTATACATCTGATTCGCAGGAAACCAGGTCAATTCTTTTTCCCCATCATCTTAAAAAATGAGGTTGAAAGAGAACTGGGTTCCATTGAGTGAAATGAAATCCAGATTCCTTTTTCTTTTTGAAATAGGATCTTGCTATAGACAAAGCTGTCTCCACTGCTCAAGTCCTGGGATTACAAGTATGTTCCACCACACCCAGCTGAAGTATTGAGAATCTTTTAACACAGTCTCAAAGGATATCAGCAGATTTAACTATAAAGTTTCTGACAGGAGTTTTTACCTACCAGTTGTCATTGCCTTGCTTTTACTCTGGATCTTTCATTAATTTTACTTATTATTTCATTTCTTTAATTTTCTTGTGCATTAATTTCTTTTCAGAATCATTAAAGAAGCATCTTAAGCATTTTCAACAAATGGTGCTGGTTCAACTGGCAGTCTACATGTAGAAGAATGCGAATCGATCCATTCCTATCTCCCTGTACAAAGCTCAAGTCCAAATGGATCAAGGACCTCCACATAAAACCAGTTACACTGAATCTAAGAGAAAAAAAAGTGAGGAAACATCTACAACACATGGGTACAGGGGAAAAGTTCCCGAACAGAAGAACAATGGTTTATGCTCTAAGATCAAGAATCAACACTTGGGACCTCATGAAATTGCAAAGCTTCTGTAAGGCAAATGACACTGTCAATAGGACAAAATGACAACCAACAGATTGGGAAAAGATCTTTACCAATCCTAAATCTGATAGAAGGCTAATAGCCAATATATACAAAGAACTCAAGAAGTTAGACTCCAGAAATCCAACTAACCCTATCAAAAAATGGGGAACAGAGTTAAACAGAGAATTTTCAACTGAGGAAATTCGCAGGGCTGAGAAGCACCTATAGACATGTTCAACATCCTTAGTCATCAGGGAAATGCAAATCAAAACAACACTGGAATTCCACCTCACAACAGTCAGAATGGCTAAGATCAAAAACTCAGGTGACAACAGATCCTAGCGAGGATGTGGAGAAAGAAGAACACTCCTCCATTGCTGATGGGATT
>JAPYYD010004329.1:0-13213 GCA_028551405.1 Uromys caudimaculatus | reverse complement strand
CTATCAACTAGCTTTTGTTCTATTGCCTGTGAGTTTTACAGGACCTTGATATTCTAGAAAAGGCTTGCAAGTATTGGAAGAAGTGAGTCAGATCTAAAACAGAAGCAAGAGGATAGTGGGTTATTATTGAGAAGTTTTCCCTCCTTAGTTTTAAAGAGACTATTTCCTTATAATATCCCAGAGGATATTAGACCCCCCCCACCACAGTAAATGTTCTGTGTGCTTGCTGGCGGATCCCTGGGATATTCAATACATTCCTATTCTTCCCTCAGCCAACAGTTTGAAGTAGCTATAGAAGCCTCAGCAGAATCCCTAGCCTTGCTCCAGAGACAGCTTTCTTCCTTGGCCCCGGGTCACACTCCAGAACCGCAGAGTCCTTGACTTACTTACGGCTGATAAAGGAGGGACCTGTCTCTTTTTAGGCGAAGAATGTTGTTACTATGTTAATGAGTCAGGTGTTGTTGAGGAACAGGTTAAAAAACTTCATGAAATCAGCCTTTCCCTTAGGAAGCAGAAATTTTCTTCTGATGCTGATTCCTGGTGGCATTTCACTGTGCTTTCCCTCCTTACGCCTCTTGTTGGACCGATAATTAGCCTTTTACTTCTAGCAAGCCTGGGACCTTTTATTTTTAACAAAATCACGAAATTCATCAAGCAGCAGATTGATTCTCTGACATCCCGACCCTTGCAGGCTCATTATCATCGCTTCGATCTGCTAGATCGTGGAATTATAGAGCCTGAGGCCGATGATCCTCCTTCAGGAGCTGCATAGAACCCAGATCTATGCACGCTACCTGCCGGCTGAAATGAGTTGGCGTGGACATCGGTGTTAGAGATAAGGCCTTATTGTCCCAATCATCGAATGGGCCATGCCTTGTCTTCCTTGTGCTATCCTCATCTCCCTCATCCCAGATCGGGGCACCTATCCCATCATAATTCAGAAATGAGCCCCTTGCTACAGAGGGCTGCCTGTCCAATGGTCCAGCATACAGGCACATGATTCGACACGTGGGCATCCGAGAGATGCGAGACTAAAGTACTGCAAGGGAAGGAGGGTCCGGGCATGACCCAATAATTGCTGGCTTCCCTGAAGGGCATGCCCAAATGCATAGGGGTTGTCATCCTAGACCCCCTCCTCCAGCAAAAGATGGCGGTCACCATGGAGGTTTGGGCCTCTACCCCCACTCTCGGATTACAAGCCCATCCTTGCCTACGGAAGGCTATAATGCTCATTTTGTAAAGAAAGGGAGGAATTGTCAGAGACAAAGGCTTTGGCCTTGATATACTCTGCTAGATGAAAATTCCCAGACTTGACTTATTTTGCTAGCCACAGTGTCTCGGACCTCAGCGGGCATTCCTTTGATTCCTTCCTGCCAGATACCAGATTATCTTGCTTTGTATCTAGGGCCCTGACTCTTAGGCTTGGCTTCATTAGCAACTCAAAGGGTTCCAGCCTCACAGCAGGCATTCCTTTTACCCCTCCCCAGCCTACTACCTCCAACTAGGGATTAGACGTCCGGCCCTTAGCTCTGAGACAACTATGGCATATAATTATGTATATGATGTCTGATTGCATTGTGGATTCTCCCTTCCTCTGCCATTTCCTGCCCTAATGTGCTTAAATCATTGTAACAATAAAGATTGTCTCGGAGCTTGAACGGAATCTCGTCTTGCTCCAATGCATCTTTCTGTCTCCTGCTTCTTTCCATTGCCAATGGTTTCTCTCTACATCACGGAGCACCCGCTGGCGGGAACTTCGAACCTAGTCGCTAGCCTTTCCTGGAAGGGCCCTCTGGGACAAGGCGGGTAGCGAGCTCTTTGCACTTGGATATCCCTGCTGACTCTTACTGGGATGTACTCATGTAGCTGAAAGCTGAGTCTCTTCTCTGTGTCAGGCCTCATGGAGTGCATCACGGGTATTTTTGAAGATGGAACATTTACAGCCCATGTGGGTCTTGGACACACAGACTGTAAGGATCCAAACACTGTCTTCACTGCTGTTCAGAGATGAGTGGAGAAATGAAGGGTACAAAAGAATGCATACAATTCCCTTTTCTTTAAAATGTTTATTTGACTAAGACTGTGCATACTTGTGTGAACTATTAGCACTTGGTGTGACATTGTGTGTGTAGCCATCACCACAAATACTCAATACAACTACCACCTCCTACTGGATGAACTGAACATGTTCCCTGATGATTGAACTTTGAGGCTGTGTTTCTTGATGGTGTGTGTTGATCAGCAGTGTAAGAAAAAGGAGCAGTCAAAGGAAAAGGGAGGCTGAGAGTGGGAAGAGCTGTTCTATCTATACACACCTATACACAAGAATACACAGGGAGACTCATAGATGCTAATATGTACACACACACACACACACATGCACGCACGCACGCACGCACATACATGCATGCACACACGCATACAAATGCATGCACAAATATATTCATGCACATGGAGGAGGAGAACACTGAATCACTGTGAGATTACATTTGTCAGTATCTCTGCTCCACACCCCTTACCCAGGGTCAAATTCAGTGATCCCATAGCCATGTACATATGGTTAGTACTAATTAGACTCAGAGATCAATTAACAACAACAACAACAACAATCACAACAGCAATAACTTAATAAAATGACATACCAGCTGGGCAGTGGTAGTGCACACCTTTAATCCCAGCACTTGGGAGGCAGAGACGGGTGGATTTCTGAGTTCAAGGCCAGTCTGGTCTACAGAGTGAGTTCCAGGACAACCAGGGCTATACAGAGAAACCCTGTCTCGAAAAACCAAAAAAGAAAAACAAAACAAAACAAAACAAAACAAAACAAAAACCCCCGAAAAACCCATAGCTTTAATCCTGGTACTTGGGAGACAGAGGCAGGTGGTCTTTGTGAATTCTAGGCCAGCCTAGTGTATGTATCATGTTCTAGGCCAGCCAGGGCTGCAGAGTGAGACTCTGTTTGAAAAAACAGCCGAATCTATCCCAAAAGGCATGAAGTCCAGTGTGAGACAAATTCTACAATGGTAGAACCTGAAGGGAGTTTGAAAGAGGTATTGGAGAGGTGGATCATTTCCAAACATTGATTTTTCACATCTGTGAAAATTACAAAAATAAATTTAGAATATCAATTAAAAAGAAAAATACTCATATAAACTTACAAAGACTGAAGCAGCAAGTACAGGGCCTGCACAGGTCTGCACCGGGTACTCTCTCTATATATATACTGGCTTCCAGTTTAGTGTATTTATGGAACTCTTGAACGTGTGAACAAGTAGGTCTCTGATTCTTCTGCCTTCTCTTAGGCTCCTCTTTCTTCTGTTGGTTTGCCTTGTCCAACTTTGATGTGATATTTTTTTGTTTTATCATATTATAAGAAGAGAAAAGAAAAGAAAAATACTCAGAGGACCACTAGGGAAATGAGAGTGTCTCAGTTTGATGGCCAAAATACACATGGCTGCAGAAAAAACAAACAAACAAACAACAAACCAACCATCACCAATAACAAAGATCCCCCAACTCCCAAACCTGATTGTTAAAACAAATAATCCTTTCCTGAAAAATGCCCAATAAGAAACCCTCTCACAATGAGAAAATTAGATGATGTCATTCTGATAGGATTCAGAGAGGCAGACCTACTGACATATACACATGAAAACATAACCAGCACGGGAGAGATAGCTTGACGGTTAAGGGCACTGGCTGCTCTTGTACAAGTCCTAGGTTCAATCATCAGCACCCACATGGTGGCACATCACCATCTCTCACTCCAGTTCTAGGGGATTTGACACTTTTTTTTGTTAGAAATCGTTGTATTTCTATGTCCTTTAGTAGAACATTAGTATTTGGGTTTCCCTTATGTCTCCTGCATTCTAGTCTCAGGTTCATGGCCCTGTGTACAGTGTCAGGCATAGGTACCATTTCTTCAAGTGCCATAGACTCAATTACATATTGGTTGGTTAGTCCTAGAAGCTTTGTATCACTATTGCATTAACCCTTCTTGCAGGCAGGTTCCATTGTAGATCCAAAGGTTTGTAATCAGGTTGGTGTTTACCTTTCTTCTTTTGTAGTGTGCACTGTACCTTATAGACTTTGAACACTTGTCAATATGGGTGAAGGCTCTAGGACATCACTAGTTCAACTTCTCCATGTTTAATGAATTTTGAAGGTGTAGTGTTCTGAACTAATACACTGTATTCACTTTGTAGAGAAGAATCAATAGCTTTTGAACTATTGGTTGTTTGGGGTTCCCATGTGGCTCTTGTGGTGAACACATCAAATAGATGTAACTCATTTCCAGAATGGGAGGCTTCATTTTTGGAGGTTTTTTGTTATATGATGCTTTGTCAAGATCTCTCTCTCTCTCTCTCTCTCTCTCTCTCTCTCTCTCTCTGAGTCCTTTGAATATACATTATGGTTTCCAGCTTTGTGGTTTTCTCTTTTGTTTATTAAATTATTTTATGTATTTACATTCCAAATGTTACCTCCCTTGCTGATTCCCCCTCCCAGAGTTCTTCACCCCATCTCCCCTCCCCTTTGCTTCTGAGAGGGTCCTCCCTACCCACCCATCTATCCCATCACTCACCACCCTCATCTCACCCCCCAGCATTCCTCTTCCCTGGGGCATCAATTATCTACAGGATCAGGTACATCCTCTCCCACGGAGGCCAGACAAGGCAGTCTTCTGTTACATGTATGCCAGGGGCCACAGAGCTGCCCATGTATGCTCTTTGGTTGGTGGTTTAGTCTCTGGGAGCTCTTAGGGGTCCAGGTTAGTTGACACTGTCTTCCTATGGGGTTACCATCCCCTTCAGCTCCTTCAAACTTCCCCTAACTCTTCCATAGGAGTCCCTGATCTCAGTTCAATGGTTGGCCCTAAGTATCTGTATCTGTTTCAGTAAGCTGTTGGGAGAGCCTCTCAGAGGACAGTTATGCTAGGCTCCTGTCTGTACGCACAGCATAGCATAAGTAATAGTGTGAGGGTTTGGTGCCTGCTCATGGGATGGATCCCAAGTTGGGCCAGTCAATGAATGACCTTTCCTTCAGTCTTTGCTCCACTTTTATCTCTGCATTTCTTTTATATAGGAACAATTCTGGGTCAAAAATTTTGAGATGGATGGGTGGCTCCATCCTTCTACTGGGGGCTCTGTATATCTACTGGAGGTGATCTCTTCAGGTTCCATCTCCCCACTGTTGGGTATTTGGGCTAAGGTCATCCCCATTGAGTTCTAGGAGCCTCTCACCTCCCAGGTCTCTGGGACTTTCTAGAGGCTCCCCCACCTCCCTGCAGCTGCACATTTCCGTTCATTCTCCTGGCTCTCTGGGCTTCTCTTCTGTCTCCTCCGTACCTGCTCCTGCTCCTCCTTTTCCCCTCCCCCTCCCCTCTCCTACCCAGAATAAGAACACAAGCAGCAGAAGGCAGTGTTATTTGACACCATCAGAACCCATTTCTCCTACCACAGCAAGCCCTGGATACCCTAACACACCCAAAAGTGCAAGATTTTGACCTGAAATCCCACCTCATGAAGATGATAGAGGCCTTTAAGGAGGATGTAAATAACTCACTTAAAGTAACACAGAAAAGCACAGTCAAATGAATAGAAGCCATTAAAGAGGAAACAAATAAATCCCTTAAAGAAGTACAGGAAAACACAATCAAAGAGGTGAAGGAATTGAACAAGATGGTCTAAGACCTAAAAATGGAAACAGAAACAATAAATCACAAATAGAGGTAACATTGAAGGTAGAAAACCTAGGAAGGAGACCAGAAGCTACAGATGCAAGCATCACCAACAGAATTTGATACAAGTTCTTGATTTCTCAGGGACCTAGCGTGCGCATGGTGCACAGACATACATGTTGGCAAAACACTCACACATAAAATAGAATGAATAAATCTAATACAAAATTAAAAATAAATACCACTATGAACTGTGCTTCATAAATGAATAAATAAATAAATAAATATTGCCTAATCATGTAAAGGCTTGATGCCTGTAATGGCTATTCCTGATTGTCAACTTGACTATGTCTGGAGTGAACTACAATCCAGAATTAGAAGGCTCACCTGTGATCCAGATCTTGAGGCTGGAAGACACAAGTTTCTGACCTGGATCTTGGCATGGAGATATTGAGGCATAGTGGCCATGAAAAGCTTAGGCCCAGGCAAAATAGTGCACACCCTTAATCCCTGGAGACTGAGGCAAGAAGAACTCTGAGTTCAAGATCAGCCTGGGACAAAGCAAGTCCCAGATCCAGGTTTGGTGGTACACACCTTTAATCTGGGCCACACCTTCTGCTGGAGACCTGCATAAGTACATTGGAAGAAGGAAGATTCACTCTTCGCCTGCGTGCATTGTGGGACTGAGAACTTGCTAGATCCTTGGACTTTTATTCACAGCTGTTGCTGGCCATTGTTGGGGAGTTGGACTACAGACTGTACAATTTGATCAGTGAGGATCTTTGTCTCCCTAGACATGGCTTCCCAAAGTCTGGCAACAGTCCCAGACAGAGGCACAGCTGCACCGATCCTCATGCAGTGGGAACATTTCCCTTGATACACTACCGTGACATAGAGAGGCCTTGTATGGTGTAGAGGAATTGGCAAAGGAATGGACAGGAAAGAGTCAAAAGTGTTGTCTGATTCTTACAATAAGGGCATGTCAAAGAAGATCTGTACTGGGCTTGAAAAAGTTCTTGTACAAAAGTGCTACACACAGGAAAAGATGGTCCCTCAGGCGTCATATCTGTCTCTGATTGTGGCTCCAGAGGAGGCTGGCCACTCTGCTTTACAGCATGATTGATGTCTTCATGAACTCGATCCAAAAGCCATAGCAGGAACTCCTGGGCATCATGCTGGGAATTTCTTTGATACTGCAACGCATTCTTTGACACAATACTCTTGAAGTCTCGGCTGTGCCATGGGTGTACTCCAGCATCCAGAGTGCCCACACCAGGTGCGCTAGCAGCTAGGGTTTGAGGTGTCACTGAAGGAAGCTGCAACTATTTAATATAGTTCCATATGTTGTGATGACCCCTGATCATAAAATTATTATATTGCTCTAGAGCAATGAAATCTATTATAGGTGTTTGAGCTTTGGAGTCAGAGATTCCATATCTAGAGCAGTCTTTTCAACCTAATCTGGACCTTGAGAGAAAGTGGGTAACACTCATTCACCAATGCTAGAATCTCTGAGTGAGAGACCAGGAGTCAAAGAAAGAAACCATCCTCTGAGGTAAGGGAAGGCCAAAAAACATTGAAGTTCCAGAGCAAAGAAGGAAAGAAAGAACACTTCAGAAGTCAGAACAGAGCTATAGAGAGTCTATTTCAGAGAGCTGAGACCTAAGATGAGAGTGCTTAGCTACAGATATCAAGGACATATGACTGAACAATACAAAAGCCAAAGCAAGAACCAAGACAGACAAGAAAATATTCCTCCAAATCACACACTGTACTTTTAGTACCTAGAAATTTAGAACACAGAGGCAGGATGTGTTGGCACAAGGGACAAATGAATATGAGCAGAAGAAGAGCAACAGACTAAAGGAAATTAAATAAAAGAGACAAAGGAACACCAGACCTATCATAGGACAGAATGTAAGTAGATAAAAACCATAGACTGGGAACCATAGAAATAACCATGTAGAAATCTGATCTTTGCTATAAACTGGAGTGTAAGTAATTACTCATCCATACACAAAACTCCCTCAGGGGAGGGATGATCTGTCAAAAAATTCACAGTAGAGGGAGGCACGAGGGCTGTGGCACATCTCAGAAACACCAGGATGCCAGATTGAAGTCTCACTGGTGGAGAGATTATTGACAGATCCATCTAGTACTCAGAGAATGTAAGACCACCCAGATCAATTACAAATGTTGTCCGGCTCACAAACCACATCCTTTACTTACATGCAACAAACAAACAAACAAACAAACAAACAACAAACCAACCAAAAACCCAGCATAGAAAGAGAGATATCACAAACCACAAAGATGATATTATCAAAAGCATCAATCCCCAAAATAGCGTGGACAAACTCAGCTACCTTGCCCAAGCAAGAGATACGTTTAAACTATAGAAAACCAGTTCCCTTTAATTTTAGAATTTGTTAGTAGTGTGGTTATCCTTAGTTTTAGTTGCTTTCTTGAAAAATACTCTTTGAATCTGGCATAGTGGCACATGCCTTTAATCTCAGCACTTTGGAGGTAGAAGCAAGTGAATCTCTATGAGTTTGAGGATGGCTGGTTTACACAGTGAGTTCCAGGATAGTCAGAGCTACACAGAAAGCCTATCTTTAAAAAAACCCACACATATATACATGCATACTTACATATTGTTTGAGAATTTCATATATGTACACCATGAAATATAATATCCACCCCCATTTGCCTGCTCCAACTTCACCTGGATCACATACAATACATTTCCCCCCAACTTCATTTCCTCTTCTTCTTTTCATGACCTACTAAGTCTAATTAGTGCTAACTGTATGAACATGGGTGTGGGACCATCCAGTGGAGTGTAGGCCATCTACTAGTGGCAATATCCTCAAGGTAATATGATTTTCCCCTACACAGCAGTTATAAGCTTGCCACTAGCTCCTTAGTAAGAGATGGACCTCTTTATTCTACTCCAACTATCACTGTTCTCTCTTCTATGACTGTGGTTTTCATGGAATCCATTTAAATCAGATTGATTAAAGTAGAGAAGTTCAGATATTAATACTTATGGTTTTGATGTTGTTTTCCATTTTTTCCTGTAGGACTGTGATAGACAAGCACTCTACTATTGAGCTATATTACCTCAGTATTTATGTATAATTTTTTTTCTTTTTCCCGCTCTCTTTACTTTTAGGCTTCATCTACTTAATATTAAAGTTTGCTGACCATTTTGTCTTACACTATTCTATCATATCTCTCTCCCTCCCTCTCTCTCTCTCTCTCTCTCTCTCTCTCTCTCTCTCTCTCTCTCTCATCAATCTAATCATTGATTTATTGTTTTCTTTTTCTATAGCTCCTTTTTATCATTACTGCTTACTGTCAGAGTTTGGAGATCTTGTCAAATCTTGAGTGCTGCAATTACTTTAAATTTTGTTAGGACAAATACAAATCTCACTACTTAAAAGTTCAAATTCAGGGCTGGAGAGATGACTCACTGTTAAGAGCACTGACTGCTCTTCCAGGGGTCCTGAGTTAAATTCCAAGCACCACATGTTCTTCCACAACCATCTGTAATGGGATCTGATGCCCTCTTCTGGTGTGTCTGAAGAGAGCAGCAGTGCTCTTAAGTATATAAAGTAAAAAAAAAAAAATCAAACTCTAGGTGTCTTTGCAAACTCAAGAAAATCTAACTCTGAGATTTTATAACAAAAAATTATTCATTTCTATCATATAATGAACCAAATAAAATTCCCATGTCAGATTAAAAAAATTAGGACAAAATTAAGAATGCAAAACCTCAACTCCTATAGCTCCATGTCTCCTATCTAGAGCTCAAGACTTAATCACCTGGGCCACAGAAGGCTGGGCTAGCTTTACTCCACTTGCTTTTCTATCTACAGCACACACATCTATTTCTCTCTGCCCAGCTCTACTCTCTACCTGCACTGTTCTTAGCATCTGTCACACAGTCTTAACATCACTAAATCTTGGAATCTTCATTACAACTCAGTCTTTTCCCTCAAGGATCACCCAATGGCTACTTTTGGGTTTGGTAAACCATACTACACATTCCAAGACTTCTATGGATTTATAACATTGATTATTTTTTATTGTGTATATGTGCATGAGTGCTATGGAAATCAAAGACATTGGATTCCCTGGAGCTGGAGTTTCAGGTGGTTGTGAGCCACTTGATAGAAATGCTAGAAGTCAAACTTCAGTCATCTGGAAGAACAGGTCCTCTTAGCCACCAAGCCACTTCTCCAGCTGCCTTAGTGGATTTCTAGAAACATAGTGCCATACACCCATTTTGTATTGAATTTTTATGACTACAAAAACAGGACTGTGGAGATGGCACTACCAAGTTGTCATGACAACTCAGAAGGATCCTGGACCCCTTGAGTATAGTTGCTTTGGTCCCTGTTTCCTTGGGAAATACATTTCTGTATTATTTTTATGAGCAGGGGCACCTTCATCAACACTCTCAGAAACAATTCTCCTGGCTGATGAATCTGAATTTTTGCAAAATGGAGGCTTTGGTGAAAGAAGCCTTTTTGTTGTTCTAGTGAAGTTTCTCATTACAGTTCCAAGCTCTTTAATAATTGTTTACTTTCAAATTTACCTTGTCTATAACATTAAATTTGCTTATACTATTTTCCTTGCCAAATTGGAATTTTTTTCATCTATCTCTGCTTCATAGTTGTCTTAGTCAGGCTTTCTATTCCTGCACAAACATCATGACCAAGAAGCAAGTTGGGGAGGAAAGGGTTTATTTGGCTTACATTTCCACATTGCTGTTCATCACTAAAGGAAGTCAGGACTGGAACTCAAGCAGGTCAGGAAGCAGGAGCTGATGAAGAGGCCATGGAGGGATGTTTCTTACTGGCTTGCTTCCTTTTCCTGGCTTGCTCAGCCTGCTTTCTTATAGATCCCAAGACTACCAGCCCACAGATGGTACCACCCACAAGAGGCCTTCCCCCCTTGATCACTAATTGAGAAAATGCCTTACCACTGGATCTCATGGAGGCATTTTCTCAACTGAAACTCCTTTCTCTGTGATAACTTCAGCTTGTGTCAAGTTGACACAAAACCAGCCACTACAATGGTTTCCTTTCTTTCACTGTAGACCTAGGTTAAAGTAACAGGTAGTAGCCATGCACATCCTGAATACCATCCTGTTTTGAAATTTCATCTGCTAAACAAATTAGGTCTGATGCTTCTTTGTTCAGCCTTATAGAAGATGTCAGAACAAAAAGAGTGCAATCAGAATCTTTGTAAAAATGTAACATGACTGTCCATTAGCACAATTCCTTAGCATCTTCTTGTTACCCTCTGAAATATCATGAGGCAGGCCTTTACTGTCTGCATTTCTATGAAGAGTTTTGTCTTTCAAATTTCCACACAGATGGCTCCTTCAACTTTGCTCCAGCATTGTAGGCCCTTTACCTCAATGTTCCTAATGCTTCCACGTTTCTGCCACACCCATTCCAAAGGTCTATGAACCACATGGTCAAGTTTATCATATCAACTACTCCATTTGTGGTGCCAATTTTCTATATTGGTTACCTCCTCTCTCTCTTGGATAGAATATCTGCAAAAGAAATGTACAGAAGGAAAGGCTTATTTTGGTTAAATATTTGATGGTATGATCTGTCATGGTAGGGAAGTCATGATGACAGGAGCTCGAAGTGACTTACTCTCATTGGATCAGAAAGCAGAGATATGAATGTGGATGCTCAACCCGTCTGTATTATTCAGCCTAGGATTGCAGCATATGGAATACTGACAATTAGTGTAAGCCTTCTTACCTTAATAAACTTAATCTAGAAACTCTCTTACAGACACGCTCAGAGGCATATTTCCATGGCAATTCTAAATTACATCATGCTGAAAAATTTAATATCTTATTTATCATATAAGATGATTTTGGTTTACAGTATTTGATTGTTTGTATAATGCTAATCATATCTATTTGAGGTGATACACATTATATATAAATAATTGAATCAAATAAATCAATGAATAAACATATAGTAGGTCACAGTAAATATTGAGTGCATAATTTGATTGTCAATCTACAAAGAAATATTGGAAAGATAAGAATAAAATGTCATGCTCATGATTCTTAAAATTTGGAGAAAAAACTTATTATCAAGACCAAGAAGTTGCAGCTAAAAAAAAGAGGTTGCAGCTAAGTAAAATCATTACTGTGCCTTCTTACCCCGGAGCCTACATAGAACTTTCTAGCACTATAAAAGCAAGTCAACAGGAAGGAAGCTTCCAAATTATTCCAGATTGGTCTTTTCTTTTTCTTTTTTCTCCTCCTCCTCCTCCTCCTCCTCCTCCTCCTCCTCCTCCTCCTCCTCCTCCTCCCTCTCCTCCTCCTCCTCCTCCTTCTCCTCTTCCTCCTCCTCCTCCTCCTCCTCCTCCTCCTCCTCCTTCTCCTTCTTCTTCTTCTTTTTGTGTGTGTGTTTTCAACTAAAGTGTATAGAGTCTAGTTTCTTATCATCTACTTCTGGTGGTCAACCAAGATCAATGGCAGTAAATAATGTTGTTTTCTGAGCTGTGGGGGTGTCAGAAGCCTCCTTGATTAATAATTTGAATTGAAGTATCCAACATCTGACTCTGTGATTTTTATTTATCAATCTATAGATTCTGAAAGCAGCATTATTTACTCATGCAAGCTATTTCATTCCAAATAGTCTTCAATATTTTAATTATCTTGAAAAAATCTATACAGATTTTTCATGCATCCTTAGATTTTATTAGCCTTCCACTTATGAGGATTACAATGCAGATTTAAACCCTTTGAGGTTTGTGGCCTGACTGTACCTCATACTATTCCTGTAAGATAGTACATTGCCTAAAAACGACCCTGAGTGAGGCTGTTACCTGTCTAAGACCAAATATCGGAAAATGTTATCGTTCATATCTTTTTTTTTTTCTGCTTCTTTTTTTTTTCTTTTTTCTTTTTGATACATTATGTACATTTCCAATGTTTCCCCTTTTCTGAGTCTCCTCTTTGGATACCCCCTGTCCCCTCCCCAACCCGCCTCTAGGAGGGAATTCCACCTCCCACCCCACCCCCCCGTCCACCCATCCCCATATTCCCACCTTGACATTCCCCTTTACTGGGGCCTCTAACATCCTCAGGCCCAAGGGCCTTTCCTCTCTCCCTGATGGCCATCGAGGTCATCCTCTGCCACATATGTGGTCCAAACCATGAGTCCATCAATGTGTATTCTTTGGTTGGTGGTCCAAACACCAGGAGGACCGGGGGGGGGATCAGGCCCATTGACTCTCTTGCTCCCTCCATGGGGTTGCAAATTCCCTCAGCTCCTTCAGACCTTCCTCCAACTCCTCCATCTGGGACCTCACTCTCAGTCCAGCGGTTACTGTTAAGTGAAACTTGGGCATTCTGAACTTTTGGGCTAATATCCACTTATCAGTGAGTACGTACCCTGTTCATTCTTTTGTGACTGAGTTACCTCACTCAGGATGATATTTTCGAGTTCCATCCATTTGCCTGCAAATTTCACTAAGTCATTGTTTTTA